>ML320458.1:0-12995 GCA_005239505.1 Nicotiana paniculata
AGACATGCTTAAATGGTGTGCATCTAAAAATTTGTGGGAAGCAAAGATAATGAAGAAGACGTCAAGAAATTTCATTTGTGAAGGAGACTGGCCACAGTTTGTGGTGCATCACAAATATCCCAGAACTCGAGTTTGTCATGCACCACAATCTGTGGCAAGTCTCCTTCACACATAAAATTTCAGGACGTCTTCATTATCTTTGCTTTCACAACCTGTTAATGTTGCCCCTGTTGTAGCAAGTAGTAATACAGTGGCTACAGCTGTAGATCACAGTTTACTAAAAAATGTTAATCCTTATGATCAGAGTACCACCTCACTTGTGAACCGGTATCTTTCTATGCCAAAGGCAACGATAGCACCCACATAGTTGGAAGCACTAGCAAACGACTGTCGTTGCTATCGTTGTCCTTTGCATAGAAAGATACCGGTAGACAAGTGAGGTGGTACTCTCATCATAAGGATTAACATTTTTTAGTAAACTATGATCCACAGTTGCGTCCACTGTATTACTACTTGCTACAGCAGGGGGAACAATAACAGGTTGTGAAAGCAAAGATAAGGAAGGAGATGTCCAGAAATTTTATGTGTGAAGGAGACTGGCCACAGTTTGTGGTGCATCACAAATATCCCAGAACTCGAGTTTTTCATGCACTACAATATGTGGCAAGTCTCCTTCACACATGAAATTTCAGGTTGTCTCCTTCATTACAATTGTGCTGAAGTTTTTATCCCTGGATTCGATAGTTTATATAGCCAAAGAGTCACCTAATCAATTTAATATTTATATATGTATAAGTAAATTTTTAGGTCGGTTTAATGCTTTACGTTCAGATAAATTGAATGTTATAAGATAAGTAGTTGGTAGGTGAAACTAGTAAATGTAAAAAATATAAGTATCAAGTTAAAAAAATACATCTTTATGAAAAACTTCAGCACAAGATGCTGAAGTTAATTAGTTCATTTGTAAAATCTTCAACACCGCATATGCTGAAGTTTTGTCCTTAATTTTATAGTTTTGTCATGAGCTTTTTTTAAAACTTCAACACAAGAATATGCTGAACTTTAGTCGTCATGAGCTTTATGAAAAACTTCAGCATTTTATGCTGAAGTAAATTAGTTCATTTGTAAACACTTCAGCACGTAATGTGCTGAAGTTTTTATCACTGTATTTGATTAGTTTAGCCTTCATGAGCTTTATGAAAAAATTCAGCACAAGATGTTGAACTAAGTTAGTTCATTTCTAAAGACTTCAGCACATAATGTGCTGACGTTTGTTTAGTCTTCATGAGCTTTATGAAAAACTTCAACACAAGATGCTGAGCTAAGTTAGTTCATTTGTAAAGACTTCAGCACATAATGTGCTGAAGTTTGTTTAGTCTTCATGAGCTTTATGAAAAACTTCAGCACAAGATGCTGAAGTCAGTTAGCTCATTTGTAAAATCTTCAGCACCTCATATGCTGAAGTTTTGTCCTTAATTCTATAGTTTTGTCATGAGCTTATTTTAAAACTTCATCACAAGAAGCTGAAGTTAATCGGTTCATTTGTAAAAACTTCAGCTCTCGACAAGCTGAAGTTTTTTAGTAATGGTTGTAAAAACTTCAGCACAATACAAACTTTAGCATGCTGAATTTAATCGAAAATATACTAAAAATTTATGATAAAATATATTAGATTTCACTTATATCCTTTAAAAAAAATAAAAAATTTATTTTTCATTTACAAGTTTACACTCTATTGAAAAAATTCACACAGAGTATCTTCATTTTCCCCATAGTCATCTCCTAATTTCTCTTCTGGAGTATCATATTCGCTTTCCTTTTTCCACATAGCATGAGCCCATAGATTTGCAGTCAATTCTCTCCTGAATGTAAGAGCCTGACTTTGATCGAAATTAAAGACATCTTCTCTCTTCAAGCGTATGTCCATGAACTTAAGAGTATATATACCACAATCAATACTACAAAAACACGTGAAAACAAGAATTGAAGAATAGTTAACACAAGAATAAAAAATAATAAACATAAGATGCATCGTTAAAAGATATGCCAAACACGTACTTGTTATTCTGCAGGGGTGTCTTCATCCACATAATTTGAAATTTATCCACACTATTTTCTGCCCAACTCTTATTGTGTGATGCAAAGTCCAAGCATTTGAGGCAGTGTGGGATCAACCGGGCATAAATCTCGACATGTTTAACCGCACTATCATATGGTTGATTTTTTAAGGAATCATACACATATATAATCTTCTCTTTAAAGCTCAGAATTCCAAAAAAATAGTGCGTTGATGTCTGCTTCCCTGTTGGCGGAAGTCGAAATGGAAAAAATACTTTTTCAGCACATGCCCATGAGATCCCACATGAGAGGTCAGTGCCTGTTACATAGTTGGCCTCCATTTCACCAGTTGATTGATCTTCAAACCAAGTATACTCTGTAAGTTCCTGAAACACCACTTCCTCTTCTTCTTTAGATGTCCTCTTTCTCTTTGATTTACTTTTTGACTTTTCCCTTATTTTTAAAAAAAAATTCTTTTCGTCATCAGTAGGGTGAACAATACCTATCTTAGTCATGTACTGATCAAAAAGTAAATCAGTTATTGCACATCTTGATTTTAAATAATTTGAAATGTGATAGCAATATTTTTTCCGCAAGAAATATATGCCCACTTCAATATGCTGCAATAGAAAACCAACAAAAGAAAATTAAAAGTATGAATTGAGCATATAAGTATGAAAAATTTGAAAAAATACATTACAACTAGAAACTACAAACTGCATGACAAAAAATTAAGCATATTGAGCTTTAAGTTTTAGGAAATAATCTAAAAAAACTGCAGCAAGTTTGATTTAAAAAGTTTAGAAAAAAAAATAGAGACTGCATGTCAAAACTTCAGCATAAATGCTGAAGTTGTTTACTTCATTTTCCAAAACTTCAGCATAAACAAGCTGAAGTTGTTTAATTCATTTTCCAAAACTTCAACACAAACAAGCTGAAGTTTTAGTTATAGATGCTAAACTTCAGCACTAAAAATAAGCTGAAGTTATGTCCTGCTTTCTATACTATAAAAATAACCTGAGATTTTGAGAAATACAGTTGAAAACTAAATCAAAAAACAAACTTAATAACTTACTTCATCCGAAAGATCAGAGTTAGCATCCACAAGCTCGGTAAAGAACGACTTTGGAATGGGCATTCTAGCTAATCTGAATGGATTGGAATTATATTGACTATCATCCTTCTTCAACCAGTCATCAAATCTTCCAATAATTTCACTGTCTCGACTAACATAATGGAAGGGACACCTTCGTGCAGTCTTTCCTTCTTTCCAATCTTGCCCCCTTCGCTTTTGTTTAGGAACAACATAAGGAGATTTCAACCAAATACTCTCCAGACGAATCTGTTTCTCTTTTTTAACTGGTTTTCTTTTTAGTTGCTCTTCCTGATTTTCCGTCACAACTAACTGTTGCATTTCAGCAGCAGGGGAAGATTCCACAGCCATGCTAGCACCCACTTCAACAACTCCTTGCTGTTCCATCACAGCTAACTGCTGCTGTTCAGTAGCAGGGTGAAATTCGATAGTCCTTTCTGTACTACCCATTGAAAATGAACATATGTTGAAGTTTGGAATATCAGTGGTGTCCCTCATAACATTAGGAGAAATGGAAATCTTCCTTCTTTTAGGATTTGGAAGAAGTTATGATGCATCAGATGATATCTGCAAAAGTGGGGAAATTATATACATAAATACAACTGATACAAAACACACATTAGGCAAAACAAAACAACTTGTAATTGAATTGCAGAAAATAACTACCTGGTCTAATTGCACAGATGGTGTTTGAACAAATCCACTTTCACTGGACTTAAATTTGCCTATATCTTCATGCAAAAAAGAATAATTTAAATATTACTGACTAAATTTTATAAAATAATACAAACACAAATTCACGCCTGTTTGTGAGCCAACAGGTGTGAATATATGTATTTCTCCTTTTTCATATTGCCTTATAATCTCACCCATTTCTTTTGAAGCTGCCTCCAAACCTTCTAAAATTATAATAAAAAAATATACAAAAAAATAAAATAAAGTAATTAAATTTCAAACTGTAAAAAATATACTTGAATCAAATTTAATAAATTCATGATCTATAGAATACCTTGACATTTGTCTCGCACTGTGGTTTCCTGCACGCTTTTGTCGATATCAGCAGCTCCAGCTTCATTCAATTGTGCAGCAACATCAAGGAGTATTTGAGTATTCTCTGAAAGAATTTTATCAACTCTATCTTCAGAGAGTTTTTTCACTTGTATTTACTTCCACTGCATGTTCATAAAGAGTGGAGACAGATAAATGACATATATATATATATATATTATACATGTACTATTAATTTCCTGTGTCGTTTCACCTAGCAAAGCGATTTCAGCGCAAATAGCAAGTGCATCTGCAAACGGATTACCTCTCTCAATATTGGTACACGCATCACTAGATGTCCGTTGTTCAGTACCAACAGGTGCATGATCTCCATCACCAGTTGGTGCATCTCATTCATAATCAACACCTTGATCATCTACACCTTTCTTGCTTGCAACATTCACAGTTGATAAATGTTCATCAACTACATCTTTGCTAGGTTGATCAACGCTAGGATGTTCGTTGTTAAATTGTCGTTCAACACGTTGATCTCCTTCAACACGTTGATCTCCTTCAACAGCCACTCTCACAGGAGTAACATTTTGATGTGCTTCATCATGAGCAACATTAATCACAGGACTAACATTTTGATGAGCTTCATCATCAACAACATTCATATCCGATAATTTCTCAAATGAGTTATTCATCCTATCATATTGTCGAGACTTCATAAAGGAGCTATCATCTGTTCCATTTGATTTCTCGACAATCATCTGTTCCATTTGATTCCTTTTCCCAAAACTTCATCAACAATAGTTGATCGCTCATCCTCTTTAAACTGAGCAACAACTTCTTTTGCAATTAGTTTTCTTTCTGCATCTGCTTGCCTTTTAACCTCATTCGTTACCCTCTAGTATAGAGACACAAAACAAAAACTTCAGGTACAAAAGAATGTTGAAGTTCATCACAAAGAGAAACAAAACTTAAGCTACTACTATACTTCAGCTAATAGCATGCTGAAGTTCATCACAAAGAGAACAAAAACTTCAGCTACTAGAATGCTGAAGTTCAAGAAAAACAGAACAAAACTTCAGCTACTAGGATCTGAAGTTCATAAAAAACAGAACAAAACTTTAGCTACAAGAATGCTGAAGTTCAAGAAAAATAGAACAAAATTTCAGCTACTAGAATGCTGAAGTTCATCAAAAATAAAACAAAACTTTAGCTACAAGAATGCTGAAGTTCAAGTAAAATAAAACAAAACTTCAGCTACTAGAATGCTGAAGTTCATCAAAAAGAGAACAAAAACTTCAGCTACTAGAATGCTGAAGTTCATCACAAAAAGAACAAAAACTTAAGCGACTAGAATACTGAAGTTCAGGAAAAACAGAACAAAACGTCAGATACTAAAATGTTGAAGTTAAGCACAAACAGAACAAAAACTTAAGCTACTAGAATGCTTTCAGGAAAAACAGAACAAAAATTCAGATACTAAAATGCTGAAGTTAAGCACAAACAGAACAAAACTTCAGCTACTAGAATGCTGAAGTTCAAGAAAAACAGAACAAAAATTCAGATACTAAAATGCTGAAGTTAAGCACAAACAGAACAAAACTTCAGCTTAAAACATGATGTAGTTTTACAAAAAACACACAAAAAATTCAGCACAAAAACTTACAGAACATATTCTATTGACTAATTCATTGTCAAAAATCTTTGTAGAACAATTAGAACGACTCTGGGTACGAGGTGATTCAGCAGTTGAAGTTCGACGGGTTTCTTTTGATCGACTCCGACTACGTGGTGATTCACCAGTCGAAGGAACCGCATTAACTACCCTTGAACGAACCCGGCTGCAAGGCAATTGACCAATCAAAGGCATTGAATTCAATTCCTCTTCTGTAGGAATTATATCCAATACCTTAAATTTCCGATATTCCTGTTTAATACAAAAAANTCTTTATATTTGGACTCTCCCACACATATATAACGTAACATCCTGGGGAGCTGAGGAGAATCAAGGTACTCGTCTTCTTTAATATACCTATTCCGAAGATCGGGGAAACACTCATAAAATCAAACACACAATGGATATGAAAATCTACCAATAGTATACTCTGTTGAATGTTTGTTGGATTGGTTATCCAATGCATGTTTCATTGAAGTAATGAGCTTCTCATAAGAGACATTACCCCAAGGATAATCAGCACAAGCATTATCTTCTTCGACAATCGCTGCATAATCCTCTAGTACCGTTGATTCATTATTTTTACCAAATACAATAGACTCCACAAGAAGAATTTCTATCAGTTTAACTGCATCTTCATCGCTCTCGCATACATGTTTGAAGTTTGCATCATCCTTCTGAATTTCATTACGAGACATAAAATCTCGAATGTCCTTCAAGGTCACACCCTTAGACTTACCAAAATATCTCTTCAAGATCGTGCTCTCGTGTTTAGATGATTTTTCAACATTATGTGCGGTGATCCTCAAACCGCACATAATGTGAAAGTCTTCAAGGGTGAACGATACATTATGCCCAAAAATCTTGAAACTAATGGTGTCTCGATCATTGGTGAATATACGAGAAAGGCACAAACAATGAACCAACTCCATGCTGCATTTCAAGTTCTCCATAGCCAAAATGTATCGAAAAGTACCATTAGTTAATTTTTCTTCTTGTGCAGGAGTCAAGAAAGATTTGATCAAACTCTTCAAATCGTGGTTACCCTTCGATTAAGCACGACAGTTAAACCAATCTCGAAACTCAAAATACTTTTCCCCTGCTCTTGTAGGAGGAACAATACGGACTGATTTGAAGAAGCCATCTGTTGAAAGAAAGTAAAAGATATCAGTTAAAAACATCATCTCAAAGAAGACAAAATCAACAAATATAAAACAAAAAGCTTCAGCTCCCAATATGTTGAAGGGTCACCAAAAACAAAACAAAAACTTCAGCTCCCCATATGCTGAAGTTTCAGCAAAACAAAGCACAAACTTCAGCTCCAAAACAAAAACAAGCTGAAGTACAAAACACAAAATTTCAGCTCTCTATATGCTGAAGTTTCAGCAAAACAAAGCACAAACTTCAGCTCCAAAACAAAAACAGGCTGAAGTACAAAATAAAAAACTTCAGCTCCCTATATGCTGAAGTTTCAGCAAAACAAATCACAAACTTCAGCTCCAAAACAAAAACAAGCTGAAGTACAAAACACAAAATTTCAGCTCTCTATATGCTGAAGTTTCAGCAAAACAAAGCACAAACTTCAGCTCCAAAACAAAAACAGGCTGAAGTACAAAATAAAAAACTTCAGCTCCCACTTTCATAAAAATATAACAAAAAACACAAACAAAACTTCAGCTCCCTAGATAAAGAATTTATAGAAATGTTCATTTAAAACAGACACACACGTTCAAAAACTTCAGCATATTATCAAAACAAAACAAAAACTTAAGCGCCCAATATGCTGAAGTTCACCAAAACAAAACAAAAAACTTCAGCTCCTAAATAAAAACAAGCTGAAGTTCACCAGTTACAAAATAAAAAACAGACACACGCGTTCAAAAACTTCAACATATTACCAAAACAAAACAAAAACTTAAGCGCCCAAATATGCTGAAGTTCACCAGAATAAAACAAAAAACTTCAGCTCCTAAACAAAAACAAGCTGAAGTTCACCAGTTACAAAATACAAAACAGACACACACGTTCAAAAACTTCAGCATATTAAACAAAACAAAAACGTAAACTCTCAAACATCAGCTACAAAACAAAAACATCAACTGCTAAAACGCTAAAGTTAACCAGTTACAAAACAAAAAAACTCAGCAAAGCACAAATTTAACACCAATAATTAAACACAAAAAAATAAAAAAAAAATATCAGCTCCATAAAATTAAGGTATACATGACAAAAAATCACTATAGAACTAACTCCTAAAACATATCGAACATGAATATCACAAAAAAAAACCCTATAGAACATGACTATCACAAAAAAAAAACAAATTCCAGAACGTAAAGGTACTGCAATGTACCTGTGATTATACGTAATATTGTTGGCGAACAAACAGTTGAAGCGATGAATATCAAAAAACAATGACGATCGTAAAAGCGAAGAACGGGATAGAGAGAGAGAGAAAGAGAGTATTTGCAAATTATAGGAAAGGAAGTAGAGGAATGAGGTTTACTTGAAGATAAAGTAGGCTTGACTGCTTGTAAAAGGGTAAAATTGTCTTTTCGAAAGGCTTTTAACAAAAAAACGGGTACCGGTGCAAACATAAAACTAAAGCGGGTACTTGTTAAAGAGGGGCGCCTAAATAGGGCGCCCCGTGTAATTTTTACAGCGGGATAGAGCTCAAATGTTAATGTACCTGTTCGGATGAATCTAATAATTTTTGCTTCAATATATATTTATACTAAAAAATCTATTAATATGTATATAACTTTGATTATGAAATCAATAATTATTCTGATTCAGAACTCAGAAACTTCAAATCTTGTTTTTGTCTTTATAAGTGACGAACAACAATTCAAAGAAGGGTCGGGGCTAAGCTATATTCGCGTTCATATGCGGTTATAACGTACAGAGGATCAGTGGCGGACCAGGATTTTACACAAGCGGGTTCAATCTTAAAAATATATAACTTTAGTCGTAAAATAGTAGTTGTCAAATGTGTTCAAATAAAATATTTATATAAAATTTATACAACTTTAATCCTAATTTATACATATACACAATATTATTTTTTGATAAAACGGATTCAGTTAAACCCACTAGCCATCACGTGGGTCCACCACTGCAAGAGGATAAAGTGAAGACTGGACTTAGAGCACAATGTTGGTTGTTTGGAATGAGGAAAGATATTTCTTGAAAATATTTTTTCAATCTTCAATCAAACGTCAGAAAATAAGTAATCAAAACACTATCAAATTTACTAACATGGCATCTTACCTTAGCCTTGGAATAAAAATAAAGTTGCTTTCGTGTGATCTATAAATGAGGGGATTGAATCGTGGAAGCAACCACCAATGCTTATATTAGGGTAGGTTGTCTACATCACACTCCTTGGGATGCGGCCCTTCTCCGGACATAGGCAAATGTAGTGTTTAACCGGCGGTTCAACTGAACTCATAACTTTCAACATATAGTAAAGATTTGTATGTAAAAATTCATAAAATTGTAAAAATGATAGATATAAACTCATATCTTTAAAAATATAATGGATCCAATACTAAAAACCTTTAAAGTTGAATCCACAGAGTTTATGTCCTCGGACCTTACTTGAATGCGGGTTACTCTATACACCGAGTTGCACTTTTTACTACATAAGTTGTTGACCTGTAATTTGTAATCAGCCGGCCAAAACTCCATTATTAAGTTACTTAACAATGAAAATTTTCCTGAAAATATAAACCTCTTAAGAATCGTTTGGTATGAGGTATAAGAAGATATAGTGCTGGTATAAAAATTTAATATTACCTTAATGCTTCGTTTGGTTAGCAAATCAGGTATAAATTATCCCATGATTAAAATTAACACCGGGATAACTTATACCTTATAGAGGGTGGGGTAATCAGCATCGGCATAATTTATACATTCTTCTTACAAATTATGCAATTGTCATATTTAATACAACATACCAAATGGTGAATAAAAAACAATCTCAGCATAACTAATCACAATATAACTTATTTCGGCTGAAGCCGTATTCAAACCGAATGACCCTTTATAGTACTTCACAACATCCATAACATTCTGCATGAGTGGTCTGTACAATCTTAGCTGTAAGCCTGTAACCTGTAATTTTCATTGAAAATTTGGTTTATTAACATTTTCAATTTTAGGGAACAAAGTTGGGAGTATTGGCACTGTCAGTCAACATCAACCTGCTAAATGCTAATTATTGGTCCCCATTTATATCCTAAATGACCAGGAGCGGATGTAGTTAAGGACTTGGCAATTCATTCGAGCCCGAGTATCTTTGATTTGAACCCGATATATATAAATTCACTAACAAATAGTGATAATAAACTTAGTTGAATATCGTAAGTGGGGTCTGCAGACGATAATTTATACGCATATTTTACGTCTATCTTGACACGTTAAAAGATCCACTGAATAATACAAAAATAGATGGAATCCAATAAATAAAATGGATTGTAATAAAATCCCGATCTCGAACGTATAAATGCTAAAATCCTGGATCCGTCAATGTAAATGTAAGCACCATTAATTCTCTGGATACATATTTCAGAAGCTTCTTACTCAATTGTTGTAGAATGTTATTTCAAGAATATGATTTTTGAGTGGTTTTGTATCAACAAATTTTTGCACCTAAATCATTGAGGATTGTTGAAGTAATTGTGTTGAGATTCAGGACTTTTTAAAAGTATATATATTCAATAAAGGCGTATGTACGTATTTTATACTTTCGTTTTTCTTATCTTACATAGTTTGTTCTTAATTTTGAACTTAGGTTCAGAAAACGCTTTGTAATTTGAAGGTGAATTTTATTTTAAAGTGTTTAATGTGGTATTTCTGTTAATAAGCAATAAGGATGATAATTATATTTTTGTAGTTTTACTTGAATAATTAATTAAACAAGTAACGAATATTGCTAAATTACTAATTACAATTTCGTGTTAATTAGCGTGATATTTACTCTTGATTTGTTCTCACACACTGCATTAGTTTTTTATTTATGCATACAAATACCAAATATATACAAATATCAATTCATCTCCCACGCAAGAAAGGAATTGTCGCCACCAATGAAGAATGATCAGTTGAATATCCTTCCTCTGAATATTTTTGGCTTTGCGACGATGTACTCCCCCGCACCCACTCCCAACCAAGGTATTGGAGCCCCCCTCCCCCACAAAACATGACTCGTGAAGTTGAAAAAATTTTAAAGAGAAAAAAAATTGCAGCTTTTTAATCGAGTAAAAGGAGGAGTTCGGAACCCAATTGTGACAAAATTGGACAAATATAACGAAAATAAGTTTAAAAAAAAAAGTACCGGACTATATATAACGCCACACTATGTGCCACTATACACTAACGGTACAGTTACTGTTAGCGTATAGCGCCACTTAGTGTGGCGTTATACAATTTTTTTTTTCTGACAGTGGGTATAACGCTATGTACTGTGGCGCTATACCTGCTTCCTGGGCCCACCAATAATTCAAAAAGCGTATAGTGCCTACTTCTTTGGAGCTATACAACAATTTTTTTCTGACAGTGGGTATAACGCCATAATACCCGGCGTTATACGTCTTTTCTGTATAGGGTCGTGTACTGTGGCACTATACTTGCTTCCTGGGCCCACCAATAATTCAAAAAGCGTATAGTGCCTACTGCTTTGGCGCTATACAATTAAAAAAAAAATTCTCCGGCCAGCCATTCTGTATAAAGCGGTTAGAATTGTATTTCATTCAATCACAAAAAAATTTCAACTCTTGATCAAACGTTTATTGTTGTTAAAATTCTCAAGCATTTTTTCATTATGTCTGAAGAGCATAGAATAAGAGTTTCATTATATTGGGGGAAGGGGGGTGAGGTTGTGATGGAAAATAACTCAGTGGGCTACAATTTACCTGCTCAGTGTCATGTTAAATTGCCACCAACCACGGAGTAAGATAAACTGATATCGTTGTTATGCAAAAAAATGGGTGTGAGCAAACGTTCAGTGTTACTTAAAGTAACCGGACGATATCCATATTCTGTCACTCCGCAAGGGGTTGCCTTTTACTCGGAGTTTAACATCGACAATGATGAAACTTTGAGTGATTTTCTGAGGACTCCGGATGAATACCAGGAATTTCTTTTAATCACAATGTTGGAGATGTCGTGAAGGTTGTAGACGTTCCAAAAAATGAGGTTGTGCGTAGTAGAGATACCCCCAGTCNCATTTTTAGTGTATTGAATTTGTATTAATGCTCATATATTGAATAGGGGGTACCAGCCGGATATGAATTTTACAAGTGGCCCATCCGGTAGTCATCACCCAATTGAAAACGTCAATCATGGAATTTCATCACATTACGACTTGTAAGTCAAGTTATATAGCTATATAAAAAGTATTTATTAATTTCAGTAGCTTATATTTTTTTTGGTTNTAACCGGACGATATCCATATTCTGTCACTCCGCAAGGGGTTGCCTTTTACTCGGAGTTTAACATCGACAATGATGAAACTTTGAGTGATTTTCTGAGGACTCCGGATGAATGCCGGGAATTTCTTTTAATCACAATGTTGGAGATGTACGTGGAGGTTGTAGACGTTCCAAAAAACGAGGTTGTGCGTGGTAGAGATACCTCCCAGTCATCGGGTGGTTATTCTGGAGCAGTTTTTGCCGAACAAGTTCCGGATGAAAGACTTTTCTTTGACTTAAACTTATCACCGCCGGGGAACGAGGAGGGAGAAAATAATTTCTATCGTGCTTTCCAACATTCACAAGACGAGTGGTAAATTTATGCTGTGATTTCTGTTAATTATGTANGTGTGAGCAAACGTTCAGTGTTACTTAAAGTAACCGGACGATATCCATATTCTGTCACTCCGCAAGGGGTTGCCTTTTACTCGGAGTTTAACATCGACAATGATGAAACTTTGAGTGATTTTCTGAGGACTCCGGATGAATACCAGGAATTTCTTTTAATCACAATGTTGGAGATGTCGTGAAGGTTGTAGACGTTCCAAAAAATGAGGTTGTGCGTAGTAGAGATACCCCCAGTCATCGGGTGGTTATTCTGGAGCAATTTTTGCCGGACAGGTTCCGGATGAAAGACTTTTCTTTGATTTAAACTTATCACCGCCGGGGAATGAGGAGGGAGAAAATAATTTCTATC
>MDKI01190290.1:0-25443 GCA_005239505.1 Nicotiana paniculata
GCCAGTTGATCTGCCTCCCACTATCCAGACATTCCATCAAAACCAAGTCCATGAAGTTGGCAATGTGCCTCATTTCCTGCCTAGGTAGCACGTACTTGTTGATGAATTCAAACAACACCTTGTGGATGGGGGCTTCATTTCACTTTTAAACAGCCTTGGGTTCACTTTCTTCTTCATTGTCACAGAATTCCTTGTGATGGTTAGGGAAGTAGGAAGAATTGTCCAGGCTTGGCCATTTCTGCCTTGTGTAGTTATTGTACCATTCAGAAGGTACACCTAGTATTTCACCCAGCTCCCTTGTATCAAAAGTTATTTGAACCCCTTTCACCAGGATGGTGACTCTTCCATCCTTCATCTCAGCATTGGCCATGAGTTCAACAATTTCATTCCTTGCTAGTTTTCCATCTATCTAAAGGACCAAGTCCTTCCACCCTTGCACCTCTAGCTTTTCCAGCAGCAGGACCATTTCTTCTTCCTCCAAGTCATTCAGGAGTCTACCCTTCAAGATAGTCCCTTTTGCCAAACTTGGCCATCTTGTCCTTTTCACTATCTGACCCATCCTCCTCTTCTCCACTCCATTCTTCTTCTTCATCAATCTTCACTTGTTTGGCTTTTACTGCAGATCTGGTCCTTTTAGCCAGGGTAGAAGGTTCAGCAGACTTGGATACAGATGTAGACTTCTTAGATGAAGTCTTGGCTTTCTTGGGATTAGGGGTCTGAATCTCTACCTCAATAGTCACCTTTTTACCTTGATGGACCAGGTCCATCTCATCAACATCAACAGCCTCAACAGTCTCTACCACCTTTTCTTTCCCTTTGTCCATCATCTTCTTCTTGCTTTAATCTAAAGCTTTCTGCAACTCCTCCTCACTTTGCTTCAGCTGACTCCTTATGTCTCTTCCTCTTGGGAGAGGAATTTCAGAAGTATCAGAAGGAGCAGCCTTCCCTTTCTTGTTGGCTCTTGCTGTGCCAGGGATCGTTGCTTTAGGAGTTCTCTTCTTCTTGGGTTTATAACTGTCACCTATCTTTTTCAAAAGATCTTCTAGTGTTTCTTCAACAGATGAACCAGGTTCATCTGTTTGCTTTCCAAGATTTACCAGCCCTTCAGCAGCTTCTCCAGATCCACTTCCCCTTGTTTTCTTGCTACTTTCTTCCACCTTTTCTGACTCTGCTCCACACATAGCCATTCCACCAGTTTCAGAGGTGGGTGAAGAATCAACCACTCCTTTTCCTTTTCCCCTCTCATCACTTTGTAAACCCTTATTCTCTTTTTCTTTTTCTCTTTTATTTTACCTCATCCCCTTCTGGCCTCAGGCATTTTCGCATCCACCACAGACCCAACCAGTATAAACCTATTTTTTAGATTTTCAACCAAATCTGAGATGACCCCAGCAGAAGGGTTTGGGATAGATGTTACCTGCTCAGAGTAGGAAGACTCAGTTTCCCCCTCAGTCGCCAACTTCAAGGAGTCATTAGAGTTTTGGGGTTCTTGGGCTTGGCTTGCTTGTAGCTGTGTATTCAATTTCCTTGAAAGCACACCTCCAGCCATAGTTTTTCGAGCAAGTTTTTTTACTCGTCTTCTCCTAGGTTGAGGGGTAGTGGAAGATGAAGAGAATGGTGGGGGTGTATTAGGATTATCATCGGGGTTAGTCATTTTGCGTTTGCTTTTCTAAGGAAGGAGATGGGTGGGTTGAATTTTGGAAGCAGAGAGAAGAGAGAAATTTCGTCGGTTTTTAGGAATTATGAGAGAATGGAAGGCATGATGATAAGGGATTTAAAGGGAGGGGATAATTAATGAATAATGGCAGCTTTAGCAGTCAACTAGAAGTCTAATCAAACTGAAATTTCAGTTTTGAATAGACGATTGAGGCCTCCCTAGAATCTAGGTGATTTAATTTGGTGAGGATTCTTTTAAAATGGAACTGGTTAAATTTTAATTGGATAAGTTTAAGAGATTTTGGACTTGGGTAGGACTCTGCTCATGATTCAAATATTAGTATTTCAAATTGTGCAGAGTGTAGAAAACATACCTTGCTATCCAGATGAACCAACACTGATGAACCAGGTTCTTCACTGAGAATCCTCTTGATCATGTCTTAATTTGCCAAAGTAGAGAAAATATCATTAGAGACCAGTGAGTCATTTTAACACATGGCACAGGAGTTTACTATTTACAATATGAGACTGAGGAAAAAATAATCTAGTTATTTACACAAGTTCCAGATTTTCTAATCAATTTTTTTTCATGTACATTCTGGACTGGTCCTTTTAGGTGATCTTAATCATCCCTAATTCCAACCCGTTCCTTTGAAAGTGATATCTACTTAGGGATTTTGTGAAGATGTCGGCTATTTGCTTGTCAGTGGCACAAAATTCCACAGTGATTAGCCCTTTTTCATAGTTATCCATCAAAAAGTGATGCCTAACATCTATGTGCTTAGTTCTCTTGTGATGAACATGGTTCTTAGTCATACTAATTGCACTAGTGTTATCACAAAAAATGGGGATACAACCAACATCAATTCCAAAGTCCATAATTGTTGTTTAATCCATAATAATTGAGCACAATATGAGGTATCAGCAACATACTCAGCTTCAGCAGTAGATAAGGCCACAAAATTTTGCTTTTTGGTGGCCCAAGACACAAGACATGAGCCAAGAAAGTGTGCCATATCTGAGGTGCTCTTTCTATCCACAAGAAAACCTGCATAATCAACATCATCATATCCCACAAGATTGAAATTACTACCTTTTGGATACCAAAGACAAAGATCAGTGGTGCCTTTTAGGTATCTCAAAATTCTCTTGACAGCAGTCAAGTGAGACTTTTTTGGATTTGCCTGAAATCTTGCACAAAGGCCTACACTAAGAACTATGTCAGGTCTACTAGCAGTGAGATACAACAATGAGCCAATCATTCCCCTATAAAACTTCTGATCAACAGATGAACCAGGTTCATCTATATCCAACTTTGTAGCTGTTGCAATAGGAGTCCTGATTTCTTTGGAATCTTCCATTTAAAACCTTTTAAGCAACTCTTTTACATACTTCTGCTGATGGATCATAGTTCCATTGAAATTTTGCTTAATTTGTAAGCCTAAAAAGAAATTAAGCTCACCCATCATGCTCATTTCAAATTCACTCCCCATTAGTTTAGCAAATTCTTTACTTAGCTTATCAGTAGTTGCTCCAAAGATTATATCATCGACATACATCTGAACTACCAGGAGATCTTTACCCTTTTATTTTATGAATAAAGTATTGTTAATTTTACCTCTCTTGTAGTCATGCTCAAGCAGAAATTCAGATAATCTTTCATACCATGCTCTTGGAGCCTTCTTGAATCCATACAGTGCTTTGTCGAGTTTGTACACATGATCAGGTTTTTCCTTGCTTTCAAACCCTGGAGGTTTCTTGACAAACACTTCTTCCTTTAGATAGTCATTGAGGAAGGCACTCTTGACATCCATCTAGTGAAGAGTGAATTCCATGTAAGCAGTAAAGGCTAGGAGGAGTTTTATATCTTCCAGCCTTGCAACTGGAGAAAAAGTTTCATCGTAGTCTATGCCTTCCTCCTGACTATATCCTTGAACCACCAATCTTGCCTTGTTCCTTGTAATTGTTCCATCTTCATCAAGTTTGTTTCTAAAGGCCCACTTAGTGCCAATTACTGATCTATCCATGGGTCTTGGTACCGAATGCCAAACTTGACTCCTTTCAAATTAGTTGAGTTCATCTTGAATTTCATTTACCCAGTCTGCATCCTGCAAAGCTTCAGCAACATTTTTAGGTTCAATAAGATATAAGAAAGCATCAAAAGCACAAAGATTCTTTAATGAAGATCTGGTTTTGATTCTAGAGGTTGGATCAGTAATTATGTTTTCAATAGGATGAGAACTTTGATATCTGTAAGGTTTCACAACCAACTAGTTTCCCCTTGATGTTCCTTCATTGTTTTGTTGTTGCAGAATAGGTTTAGGGATAGGTTCCATTGAGGTTTGAGGGTCATTTCCTCTTTGTTATATTCCCTCTGTCATGTTGCCAGGGGTGGATGAACCTGTTTCATCACCTGTTCCTTCCTCCAGTGCAGCTTTAGTCTGGGCTGTGGTTTCAGTTAATTTTCTCACCAGCTCAATTGCTTCATTATCATGTTCCTGTCTCTTAGAAAGGATGTTAGTTTCATCAAAAACAACTTGCACACTTTCTTCAACACACATAGTTCTTTTGTTATAGACTTTATAAGCTTTACTATGTGAAGAATATCCCAAGAATACTCCTTCATCACTTCTGGGATCAAACTTACCTAGGGATTCTTTACCATTGTTGTGTACAAATCACTTGCATCCAAATGCCCTAAGATGGGATATGTTTTGTTTTTCCCTTTAAGTAACTCATAGCGAGTCTTCTCTACAAGAGGTCTAGTCATGCACCTATTTATGATATAGCATGCAGTATTTACAGCTTCTGCCCAGAAACTATGGGCCAGTTTACTAGAAAGAAGCATAGTCCTAGCCATATCTTCAAGTGTCCTATTCTTTCTTTCAACAACTCCATTTTGTTGTGGAGTTATAGGAGTAGAAAAATTATTATATATGCCATGCTCATCACAAAATTCAGCAAATTTAGCATTTTCAAATTCAGTGCCATGATCAGACCTAATTGATGCAAGTTGATTACCTAGTTGTTTCTGAGTTTTTCTAACAAAGGAAGTGAACCCGTCAAATGCTTCAACTTTAGATGTTAGAAACAATGTCCAGGTAAACCTAGAGTAATCATCAATAAGAACCATCACATATCTCTTTCCACCTCTGTTTAATGTTCTCATTGGACCACAGATCTATATGAACCAGTTCCATCGTTCTGGTGGTACTTACCACTTTCTTGCATTTAAAAGAGGATCTTACCTGCTTCCCCCTTGCACAAGCCTCACAAATTTTGTCTTCACTGAACTTAATGTTATGCAATCCTATAGTCCTTGGAAACTAATTTGTTGAGTTGACTCAGACTTGCATGTCCAAGCCTTTTATGCCAAAGGAGGGGATCACTGTCCATCACACTTAACCAAGTTAGTTCATTTTCTGAAAGTGTGGACAAATCTATGATATATATATATATATATATATATATATATATATATATATATATATATATATATATATATATATATATATATATATTGTTCACGATTTTTCCCTACAAAACAATCTTGTCAGCGATGAGATCAAATCACAAAACATTTAGTAGAGGTGAATGCTACCAAGTTATCTCTATCACACAATTGTGATACACTTATTAGACTGTATTTCAGACTGTCTATCAACTAGACATTCTCAATATAATGAGAGTCATTCTTACCTACCTTACCAACCCCAATGATCTCACTTTTCTTCCATTTCCAAAGGAAACATTTCCTCCTTTGAAGTCCTCAAGTGAAAGGAACTGGTCCTTGCTTCATGTCATGTGCTTTGAGAGCCACTATCCATGTACCATATTTGGTTGCTCCCCTTCACTTGAACCTGCAAAAGGAAATCAGGGGTTAGTTTTAGGAACCCAAACTAGTTTGGTTCACTTTCTATAGGAAAAAGGATGAATTAAATTCTTTTAGTCTAACTTGGTATCCAATTCTTCCCTTGAACAAAATTTTTGTTCTTTTGGCTTACGTTTTCTTTTGCACTACATTCACTTTATAGTGACCAGTTTTACCACAGTGCGTACAAATCTTGTTCTCAGGAAGAGTGAGTACTTACTTTTAGGATCCCACATAGGTAGCTGACTCCCAAAGCCAAGTCATCTTTTATTGCTACTATGATTTTACTGTAGCCATGACAGAGCATCAGAGGACATGTTCCATTTACTAGTTTTGTCTAGTTCATGCTTGACCTTGCCTAGATCCTCCTTCAACACTCTTATCTGCTCATCCTTCTTATACAACTCATCTTTTAGTTTACCAACATTTTCTTCTAGAGTGAGTTATGTGGAATCAACTGTCTTTTTACTTGTTCCTAATATCATAGGTTTTCAGATTTTAGTTCTAGGACATTTACTTCAAATGCATGAACCTGGTTCTTTAGAGTAGTATTTTCATTTACAGTCTCACTGACTCTGAGTTCCATGTTCTTACAATTCACTTTTAACATCACACATTCCTTATACAACTGTTCATTTTCATTGTTTATATCCTCAGACTCATCAATGAAGTCTAGAAGTAATTCAGGAAGTTTTTCTTTTGACAAAAACTTCATATTGTCTTTAAGATTAATTATACTTACCTCAGATTCCCCATGATATTCCTCATCGGATTCTCTAATTTCCATAAGTGCTTGTTCATCTCCATCTTCATCATCTGAGTCCTCATCTGATCTTTCTCCCCAAGTAGCAATCACAGCCTTTGTTGATCCTTTGTTCTTCTTAGGATGAACCTGTTCCTTCTTTCTATTTCTTCGTTCAGATCTTTCCTTCTTCCATTCAATTTCCCACTGAGGGAAGTTCTTGATGTGATGATTAGTCTTCCCATACTTGTAGCAGCCCTCATTGTTCGATTTTTCAGGAACCCTTATTTTGTTGTAATTTCCACTTCTTGAAGAACTCTTTCCTCTCATTAAGTATTTCTTGAAGTCCGTAGTGATCATAGACATCTCATCTTCCTCAACAGCAGCACCTTCAGTGATTCTGGGGCACATACATCTTCATGGTTTTCCTTCTAAGTTCATAAGCAGTGAGATTTCCAATCAGCTCATCCAACTTAAGAGTTGCAATGTTCTTTGATTCCTGAATTGCAGTGATTTTGCTTTCCCAATAGACTGGCAGAACCCTTGTCAGAATCTTCTCAACTTTATATTCTTCAAGAAGAATCCTTCCAAGAGACTTAAGTTCATTGGTCAGTGTGGTGAACCTTGTATACATCTCTTGGATGGTTTCCCCTTCCTTCATGGTGAAATTCTCATATTGAGAATACAGTAGAGTTCCTTTGGACCTCTTCACTTGAGGTGTTCCTTCATGAGCCACTTGCAAAGTGTTCCAAATTTCCTTAGCAGTAGTACAACTTTAAATTCTGTTGTACTCGTCTGGACCAAGTCTACACACAAGCCATTTCTTGGCCTTGGCATTCTTCTCCCATTTTCTCAAGCCCTCAGTAGTGCAGTTAGCTCTTATTTTTGGCACATCTACTCCTTCAACATTCTTCTTCATGGTAGCTAGAGGAACATCAGTTACAATGTATCATAACTCATAATCTTCTCCAATGATGTGGTCTGTCATTCTGTTCTTCCACCAAGAGAAGTACTGGCCATTTAAGAATGGTGGCCTAGCAGTTGATTGTTCTTCCCAATTTCCAGGTGGTGCACTCATCTTGATCTTCTCCGAAGAGTGGTGGCCTAGCAGTTGATTGTCCTTCCCAATTTCCAGGTGGCGCACTCATCTTGATCTTCTCCTAAGGTGTTAGACTCTTCAAAGATAACCCGCTCTGATACCAATTGATGTTTTATACTTCAATACCACACAAGAGAGGGGGGTGATTTGTGTGGTGTCCAATTTTTTGCGTGCACAGATTATAGAAAGACCTGGTTCTTCTATGTGTTCCTAATACTACTGTTGCGGATTAATAAGTACAGAAATTAAAGAACACAAGGATTTTTACGTGGAAAACACCTGGCTCAAAAGGTGAAAAAACCACGACCTACTTCCCAGTAGGATTTTTCCAAACTCTTCACTAAATTACTGAGCCAAAAACTGCATTTACAAACACTCTTTTATAAACCTAGGACTAACTCTAATCCCCTGTAGCAAACAACCTTTAACTGTTTGCGACAACTTTAAGTTAACTCTAACATGAATACATCGAGTACTTATTACAAATGCTTCTAGATAAAGCCGAAAGGTACAATATAAAACCACATACTACAATTGAACTAGAATAAAAGACAGATACTTGGAACTGGTTCTTCTATCTGGTTCAAGTAGCTTCAGGTTTGCACACTTGAATCTCACACGAATTGCTTGCAAAATGCCTAGCTATTTTACTCTCAATTCACGTTTAACTTCTGCTTTTGTGCATCCCTGTTAACTGATAACATCCTGCAATAAATAGAGTTAGTAGATAAAGAATTAACTAGAGTTCTAGTGCTACTCTTCCTTAGTGGAAGAGTTCTAGTTAATCTCAACTCCTAAATCCCTCCTTATCTTGGATAATAGTCTCTTTGAGTAAGGAGTCCTTTTCCTTATCATTTATGCGATCTTTTCGATCAGGATGTATCTATTATGACAAATTACATTTATTTCCTCCATGTCCATCTCACGTGCCTTGAATATGCCTGTGTCTATGTCTTCCAGTGATGGACCTGGTTCATTTCTGAATTCATTTGTCAATCTTCAAAACTATTCTTTTCTTGGGCCAACAATCACACAATCATGACCTCATAATATTTTTCATCATCAAATAATCACGAGTCATTCTTGTAGTGCATAAAATACACATAAAATCTCTACATTGCTCCCAATTTAGTCTTCAACGTACCTACACATAAAATAAACTCAATTAAGCATAAATATGGTATAGTTTAGTATTAAAGCACTTAAAATGTAAGGTAAATAATGTACTAAAATATGAAATTTTAGCCAAACATCAATACCCCACACTTAAACGTTGCTCATCCTCGAGCAATCAAACTACACTTATAGACACGACCTTTTTAATAAATTCTCCTAACTCATCACACCAAGAATCTTTAAAATAGACTGAGCACAAAGGGTGTAACATCTTCACCTAAAGATTTGACTCACAAGTACCATGAATTATTCACCACTCACTCACTTACTCTAACATAGAGGTCAATGACATTACTTTTCCATCATGAATCACGTGCCCTCACACAACAAAAGAGAGTAGTTCCACACAATAAAATTTTAGAATACTTAGGAACTCAAGATAGAAAGAATTCACTCTCAGAAATAACATTCATATTCCACAAAAGATGCACCATAGGCTTGCCCGTAGTGTACTACTCTACTAATCGAGCTCATTCAGTCTAGGATCAAGTAGGACTTTATTTGGTTGTAATGTAGGCTGCGAGTCGGGTAGAATACATTTGGATATAAGAGTGACTACACCTCCCTATGCACTTTAATACATATACTTTAACATTCAATCCCATACTTGTGTCAAACCAAAACTCCACCTTCACATCAATGTATATTATCCCATACTTCTTTAAGCACAATTACATCAAAAGCCACCACCGTCAAGGAATATTCTTCACAACAATACAATTATTTTTTATTTTCTTTCTTTTTCAATTCAAGTGGCTTTTATTTTTTTCAACACAGTGCACATTTCTCCTTATTTCATTAGTTCCACTTAAAATCCCCACCAACCACCCCACACTTTAACCTTTACAAATTTCATAACAATTCAAGTGCTCATGAGAGCTGAACAGGTTCGAATATATGGTTAATTCAAACAAAGGGGTAAGGCTTGTAATTTGGTTGCCAAAGAAACAGGATTACAGGCTCAAAGGGGTTAACTATGATACATAACAATTAGTCGGGTAAAATATATATATGGCTCAACAAAGAAATGCCTATATCACTTCTAAGACTAAACAAAACTACTATTTCGCTTTTCAAACACACGGGGCAAGTTCTAGGCATCAAACGCAATGGACAGAATAACACCCAAACCTCACACACATATGGCACATAACTCACTCAAGATTGGATTCATCAAGACACTCTAGTCAAAGCAGTTAAGTAAATTTAAAATTATACGATTTAAGGTACTTATACAAGAGTCAAAAATTGAGCCTAAGCGTCACAACCAAATGACTCACTATTCTCAAGGCATAAGAAAGCTAAGAGATATCGCTTCAATTCAAAACACAACATAACGGCTCTTATTCCAAAAAAAAAAACTAGTTACACCCGGTTCAAACAAAACCATTGGAAAAGAACCATAGCACAAAGAAAAGCTAAGGGGGAGTTACTACACTGCCTACAAACAAAATCATTTTTTTTCTTTTTTTTTTTAAGACTTAAGTCCCTCAAAAAAAAAATTAACTAATTAAACTAACACAACTAAAGTAGCATAGAAAGTCACCCAGACAACCTCCTCACATCCACACTTAAAATTGCGCATTGTCCCCAATGCACACCATAACTATTAAGAGGGTAAAAGAAACTTTATGGTAGGCCCAAGGCCAAAGCACTAGCAGCTCATGGGGTACTCAGACTTCTCCCAGGCTTGGTCCTTCGTGCGGGTACCTCACACTTAGTTCCAACCATCTATTTTGTTGTTGCATCCTTCCAATAGCTTTGCTTTTCATGCTCCTAGAAAATCAAAAATCGACACTACAAAAATAATACAATTAAAAATAATTAAAAAATATAAATAAAAAAAAGAAGTAAAGCTGGGTTGCCTCCCAACAAGTGCTTGATTTAACATTGCGGCACGACGCGGATCACTTTATGCCTCCACTTTGAACTTATGAATTGGACCCCAAGTTTTGATTTTGCCCTATGATCATGCTACTGGGGTGGTGGAACGAATTTGATTGGCCCAATAAAATAATGTAATATTCTGAACTTCTTGGCCTTTAGATGAGGTGTGTATTCCCGACTTTCTGGCAAGAAGAATTCCAGCATGTAGGCATCTTGTTCCTTATTCCTTGACTTCTCAAGTGGCTCAGATGGCTCTATTTCTTTATCATCATCCAAACACAATGTGAAAAAATACTTGGAGTGTGGACCAATGCGCTCAACTACATGAACATTGGGACTTTCTACATCCTCAACACTAATGACACCAGAGTCAAATAAATATGTATCATCAATATCCTTGGTTGACTCTAGTATCTCTTCTACAACATCGACATCCTCAAAATCTAGTTCGATTGATTGTTGGTGTTCTACTCTAGCCTTCTCCATTAGCACCTCAATATTTGTATCTGATTCACGCTCTTCTTGAATACTATTCACAATATTGGCTTATTGAGCATTAAAATATTCAACCAGTTGACTCACTTGAACTTTCAAGTTGTGAATAGTTTCTTTTTGCCTTTATAACTGCATATGTCTTTTACTATTTTGTTCCACAAGGCACTCTAACATATCCTTGGTCAGCTTTAACATATCTTTGATCTCCTTCAGGACAGCCTCCCTGGGTTCTTTCTTCCTATTAACTTCACCAGAAAAAGTAAAAGCATCATAGTAAGGGGTTGGGGGAAGATAAGAAATACAAGCACAACCATAAAGTGACCATCTTGACCACCACACATATCACACACATTTCATACATAAGATTGAGTTTGTGCACATAACTCGCTCTCGGTAATATTTTGATAATTTTTCCATGGGTGATTTTTTCCATAATAAGCATTAGGAGGATCAATAGTAGAATTACCAACATTAAGAGTATCATAATTCCAAGATTCCATGTTCTCAAATCAATAGGTAAAACAAAAAACTTAAAAAAAATTAAATACCAAAAAAAAAAAAAAAGTTCAAACTTGAAACCTAGCCATATGTACACCTACAACTACACTGTTAGTTCCCCGGCAATGGCGCCAAAATTTGATCACGCCTAACTATGCCTTATAAAAAGGACTAAGCGGTCGTTTCAAATATAATCCAGTTTACATGTCCGGAGTCGAATCCAACAGAGAACTAAGGTTCAACTACAATTGACTATCACTAAGAAGATAAGCTCGAACAATTTCTAAGTTAAAAATATTAAGATTCTTATATCTAACTAACTAAATAATTAAAGTAGTATATTAACAACTAAAGATACTACGGGTTGGAGAAAAGATTAAGGAGGTCTAGAGTTATGATTTCCCCTATGGTCGGACTCCTTTTCACTACGTTTTCTATAAATTTGCCTAAGTTTTCTCTACCGATCATGAGCGCTCTGTGTATTGTAATTCTCTCATCAGTAACTACCACAATTTACTAGACATATTCTCCCAAATTACGCTAGATGGTGTTAAGTACGGCTCACTCGGATCGTACCAAGGTTTCATTATCCCTAATCCCACTTTTAAACCCTCCGTATTGATCCCTCATATACGTTAGGAGTGATATTGTTCAACAACTACCTAAATATGCACTCTCTCCTGAGTAATACACACTAAATAGGCAGAGTCAATTGAGAGCTCTTCAACCAACCACAATATAAACATAGTTGAACAAATAGAGAAAAACTACGGCAATTCTATATTAACGTAACAGACAAATCGTCCTTCAAGAGGTTCCATCAAATCACTTGATAAAAAATTAGCTATTCAAATAGTATGCATAAGTACAATACTAGAATTCATAACCAATAATAGAAATAGGAAGAAGGAAGTGAAAAACTCGTAGAAGAATTCCCCGCCTTGATCCTAGTATTTTCTTGCCTCCTTAGGTCGAATATCCGGTCTAATGTCGGTCTCTCCTCAAAATTGGTGTTTAATGAATATTTATATGTGTAGGGAAAAAGCCTAGACGAAATAACCAAATCCAAAACCAAATAAGAGATAAAATAGGCATGAAACTCGAAACACTCGAAACCTCGCGACAGGACTCGTGGCGCTTGCTCTAATGTAAAGTTTTGGCTAGCTTTGCTTGATGCTTCTCTGCTTCGTTTCTCAAGTTTTGATTTCTTATGCCTAACTTTCTACTTCCTTTGCTTTGCTTTTGAGTTTTTCCCAACGTCACTTTGCTCACTTGGATGAGTTAAAAACTTTGTCTTCAATCATCATCCAATCATGCCCTCATAATATTTTTTATCATCAACTTGTAGTGCATAAAATACACATAAAATCTCTACTTTGCTCCCAGTTTCGTCTTCAACATACCTACACATAAAATAAACTCAATTAAGCACAAATATAGTATAGTTTAGCATTAAAGCACTTAAAAATTAAGGTAAATAATGTACTAAAATATGAAATTATAGCCGAACATCAGAGCCCTGAGGGCTCGGGTGTGTTTCGGATAGGACACGGGAAGTTTTACACTTAGAAAATCTGGTTTTTCTGCAGCTTCAGGTAGCTTCTTGGTTTTCTTCTTCGCGTTCGCGAAGGCTCTCTTGCAAACGTGAAGTTTAAGCTGGGCTGGGAGATGGTTTGTTCTACGAGAATGCGAGGCCATGGTCGTGAACGTGGAGCACTGGGGGTCTGCTCTTCTCGAACGTGACCGGCAAGATGCAAACGCGTAGGGTATTGGAGCGGGGCTGGGGATCAGTGAGTTGTTCTACGTGAACGCGGACCAAGGCTCGCGAACGCGATGTTCAGGGGGGGGAGGAACCATCGCGAAGGCGTGCAATCCATCGCGAATGTGAAAGCCCTTCAGGCTGCTGTGCATCATGAACGCGGCAGGCCCTTCGTGAACACGAAAAAGGCCTGACGCCTAGACCTTAAAACAGTTCAAAAACGGGATTTTGAAGGGGAATTCTTCATAAGAGCTCATCCTAGGTGCAATTTTGAAGGGGAAACTCAACACCAATTCATAGGTTTTTACTCTTTAACTCATTTCCTTCCATTTCTATCATCACCCATTAAATTTCTAGTCCTAAACTTTGTTCTTTCATGGTAGAAAATTAGGGATTTTGGAAGAATTGGGGAGGTTCTGCAAATTGGGGATTTAGACCTCAATTTGGGGTCGGATTCCGAAACTAATTACATATTCGAGCTAGGGGGTGAATGACTTTTGTTCCGAACCTCGAGTTTGACCAAGCGGGCCCGGGGTCGATTTTTGACTTTTTGGGGAAAAGTTTGGGAAACCTAAACTTATGCATTATAATTGATTTCTTTAGCAATAATTGATGTTATTAAGTTAATTGTGGCTAGATACGAGTGGTTTGGAGGTGGAATCTAGAGGAAAATCGTAATTGAGCAGTGAGGCCTAAATTTGACTTGAGGGATTAGGAATCCTTATCTTAATTGCTATATGAAAATCATGTGAGTGACGTATATATGATGTGACGAGTACTTATGCGCCGCCAATTTATCTTTCTTGCATGTTTCTCTCCCGTTCTTCTTATATTGTTTCTTTCCCCTGCTTTAATTGTTGCACGCCTACTTGTGTTTCCATGCCTAATTGCTATTTGTTAGATATTGTTTCTCCTTGTTGAAGATAATTGTTATTCCGTAGTTTCCTCATCCCCTATTACTTACTTAAGTTGTTCTTATTTTTGTTTTAGTGATATTCTGGATTGGTCTCGATGAGTAGTATTAGTTGTATAGAGTTTTATTGAGTATAAGATTTCCATTTGCCTTGTTCTGAAGTTTAAGTATTGAGAAGGGTCTTGTGTTAATTTGTGAAACTTCTATACTTCCTTTGTAATTGATATGAGTATGGTGGGATCGGGTTGCACGCCGCAACAGATGAAATAAAGGTGACATATTGAGGAGGAATAAGGGTGAATTGATATTATACTGTGGGATCAGGTTGCACGCCGCAACAGGTGTGATAAGGGTAGAATATGGTGATATAAGGGTGAACCGTGATTGTGATTATTATGATATGGTGGGATCGGGTTGCACGCCGGTAACTTCACGTTTATTTCGGTTTATTTTTGCTTGTTTACTGATAATCACTAAAAATATAAAGAATTGGCTAAATAACCTCTAATGTTGGCTTGCGTGGCAAGTGTAATGTTAGGCGCCATCGCGGGCTCGATGGTGGGAATTTCGGGTCGTGAGAAGTTGGTATCATAGCACTAGGTTTCCTAAGTCCCACAATTCACGGACAAGCTTAGTAGAGTCCGGGGGATCGGTACGGAGACGTCTGTACTTATCTCCCAGAGGCTATAATGTTTAGGAAAAAAATTTCACCTTTATTCAACTCTGTCGTGCGACTTTGTTTTCTCAATATTGATTGATCTCTCGTACTCTTATTCTCTCGCAGATGGCGAGAACGCGTACCGCTTCTTCAGCTGAGCAGCATCCAGAACCTCCAGCAGCAGCTCCTACGAGGGACAGAGGTCGAGGCCGAGGTAGGGCCAGGGCTCTCGTCTTTTGCCCAACAATTCTACGCTTGTATTCATGGCCTCGTGATTCGATTCTTCTATTGCATATTGAAACCTAAGGCTAGCTTCCCCGACCTCGACCAAGATAAGAGCTTCGACACCACTAAAGAGAACAGTGTTTCCCCTGTACTAGACTTTGATGTTGTGCGGTACGCCCAAAGAACCTCGGGTAGTATTTCTCTCCACTTTCCTTTGGCGTCGGCAGTCTCTTCTTAAGATTTTGGATAATGGTTTTGTTGGTCGATTCGGCTTGTCCGTTCCCATTAGGATGATAAGGTGTCGATAAAATTCTTTTGATCTTGTGATCCTCGAGAAATTTAGTCACTTTGCTGCCGATGGATTTCTTTCCATTATTAACATAATCTCGGCAGGCATCTTGAATCGACATATAATGTGATCCCAAATGAAGTCTATGACTTCCTTTTCTCTGAATTTCTTGAAAGCCTGTGCTTCAACCCACTTAGAAAAATAGTCAGTCATAAACAAAATAAACCGAGCTTTACCTGGGGCCGAGGAGAGAGGGCTGATGACATCCATTCCCCATTTCATGAACGGCCAAGGGGATAAGATCGAGTGGAGCTGCTCCCCGGGCTGGTAAATCATTGGCACATACCTTTGACATTTATCGCACTTTCAAACGATCTCTTTTGTATCCTTTCCATATCGAATCGGTAATACCCTGCTCTGATAACTTTGTGAACCAATGATTCGGCACCGGAATGATTTCCATAAGTGCCTTCATGAATCTCCCGTACGGCGTAGTGGGTATCTCCCGGTCCCAAACATATTGCCAATGATCCACCGAATATCCTTCTAAACAGCATTCCATCCTCAAACAAAGTGAATTGTGTTGCCTTTGTGCGTAGAGTTCTCGACTCCTTTGGATCTGATGGGAGCTTCCCGTTCTTTAGGTATTCTATGTACTTGTTTCTCCAATCCAAGGTCAGACTTGTAGAGTTTATTTCGGTGTGGCCTTCTTCGATCACTGATCTCGAGAGTTGTACGACAGACCCCGAGTTAAGTTTGTCATCTTCAATCGATGATCCCAAGTTCACACGGGCATCGACCGTGCTGTTCTATTCTCGAGGTACATGTTGTAAGTTCCACTCTTTAAATCGATGTAAAGTTACCTGTAGCTTGTCCAAGTACCTCTGCATCCGTACTTCTCGGACCTCAAAAGTTATGTTGACTTGGTTTACCACGAGTAGGGAATCACATTTGGCCTTGATGACCTCTGCTCCCAAACTTTTAACCAACTCGAGGCTTGCAATCATGGCCTCATACTCGGCCTTATTTTTAGTTAATTTTGAAGTTCTAATAGATTGTCTAATTATATTACTAGTGGGTGGCTTTAAACCGATACTCAGTCGGGACCTCTTCACGTTCGAAGCGCCGCCTATGAAGAGGGTTCACACCCCCCAATGATGTACCCGATTTTAATAATATTTCTTTTTTGACCTCGGGTACGAGGGTTGGCGTGAAGTCGGCCATGCAGTCTACCAAGATTTGGGACTTGATGGCCGTTCGAGTTCAATACTCGATATCGTACCCACTGATCTCGACGACCCATTTGGACAATCGACCTGGAAGTTCGGGTTTGTGCAAAATATTTCCTAGGGGATAGGTAGTTACAACTCATATTGGATGACATTGGAAATATGGTTTTAATTTCCTAGAGGCGCTTATTAAAGTAAGCGCTAATTTTTCTAAGTGTGGGTATCTGGTCTCAGCTTCACCTAAGGTCCGACTAACATAGTAAATAGGGAATTTCGTACCTTGTTCTTCTTGGACTAGGACCCTACTTACCACTATTTTTGAGACTGTGTCAAGTACAAGTTGAGTTGCTCGTCCGCTTTCGAGGTGTGAAAAAGTGGCGGGCTTGATAAGTATCGTTTTAGTTCCTCTAAGGCCTGTTGGAATTCCGGAGTCCATGCAAATCTACTCTTCTTCTTAAGTTGTGAGAAGAATCGGTGACTTCTATCTGAGGACCTCGAAATGAATCGTCCTAGGGAGGCTATGCGCCCCGTTAACCTTTGTACGAACTTGACATTATCCACGACCGTGTTATCCTCGATGACTTTGATTTTATCGGGGTTGATCGCGATTTCCCGATTTGATACCATGAATCCGAGGAACTTGCCCGAGCCGACCCCGAATGCACACTTCTTCGGGTTGAGCTTCATGTTGTACTTTCTTATTATATCGAAAGTCTCCTGCAAATGTTTCAAATGACCCTCTGCTCGCAGGGGCTTAACTAACTTGTCATCAATATAAACTTCCATTGATTTTCCTATTTGTTCTTTTAACATTCGATTTACTAGGAGTTGATAAGTTGCACCAGCATTTTTTAGTCCGAACGACATTACATTATAATAACAGGTGTCGTATTTAGTGATAAACAAAGTCTTTTCCTGATCCTCTAGGTTCATCTGTATTTGGTTGTACCCGGAGTAGGCATCGAGAAAACTAGGAATCTCGTGGCTGGCCGTGGCATTGATCATGCGATCGATATTCGGAAAAGGAAAAGAATCCTTAGGGCATGCCTTGTTTAAGTCCTTATAGTCTACGCACATTCTAAGTTTATTTCCCTTCTCACGGACTACCACTACGTTTGCTAACCATTTGGGATATTTCACGTCCCGAATGGACCCTATTTTGAGAAGTTTTGTTACCCCGTCCTTGACGAATGCATGCTTAACCTCGGACAGGGACATTCTTTTTTGCTTTACTAGACGGAACTTCGATTCCAGGCTTAGTTGATGGGATCTGCAACTAGTACTCCCTTGAGGCCATCCTGAGGTACTTTGATCCTTGAGGCAGATATACTATCGTTTTACTCATGAAAACCAAGGCCATTGTCGGCGTGTATGGGTACTGTTTGAGAGTTCGACATGCTGATCCTGAAATTAAAAATACTCACGAGAACAAGCGTAAAACATTGTGTGTTATAAGAATTAGTACCAGACAATCACTATTATCCTTAGCCACACGGTGGGTGCCAAACTGTTTACCCTTAAAATCAGATAATAATTAAACTTATAAGTGGTTTTAAGGATGTGTGATTTCACCTAGCACAAATTGATAAATATAATGATTAATGCTAGAAATTGACAGTAAAATAAAGCAAACCAATATAAAATGTAACTTGGCCCTCGAGCTAGATCGCCTTCGAACCGACTGAGAATATAGTTAAGAAATATGAGCTGAACTGAAGAAGAAAAGAGTACTGTGTTACTTTGATATGCGAGAATTATATGATTACAAATAATTAGAACCCTCTCCCCTTTTATATAGTAGAGGAATTCTACTTATGGTATAATTTTAAATACAGAAGGAAATCCTATGATTGGCTAAATAATCGCTCTTGATTTGATCCGTTCTGAGATTTCTATCACGATCTTCGACCGGTTACGGATATCTCGGCTTTTCGTTAGTATGCTATCTTCGATCTTGCTCTATGTCTATCCTGTTTGGTCTCGATCATTACTGGTCTTGATCTCAATTGGTACTTCAAATCCCGAGCTCGGTACCGCACCTTCATGTCTCGGTCTGATATAACACGGGGTTGATCCTTAGCCCAACATCCTGGTATCGGTTAATCAACAAAATCGGATGAGCCCGATTTTAACCGTATAATGAACTTTTTAAAAACGGGTAAAATATGAATAAGAAATATATTGTCCACTTAGAAAATGGATAACCAATGATAATTAATAGGTTAAACTTTTACATTTGTAAAGCCTCAAATTGGGGTTCCTCAAATTTAGGATACTAACAGTTCTCCCAAAATTGTGTTGGTTAGGAAAATATTTGTATTATTCTACTCGCTCGTGCACTTGTGGCACCAGTTCTAGGATTGTATTTAGATATCGCGATTGTATGATTTTCTCGGCCTATTTTAGTTTATTTAGTTCTTGGTTATTATTTCATATGAATTTTTATAAATGGATAAAGATTAATCTAACATTAGCTTGCCTAGCACATAAAATATTAGGCACCATCACGATTTTGAAGATGAAAATTTGGGATCGTGACATAAAGTACTGTCGGATTAATAACCATATTCATATTTTAATATAGTTTTGTAGTGACTTGTGCTTGAGTCCCACAAGTTGAACTCACAGCACAAGTACATAAAATAGAATATAAATATGATTTTGAATACGTACCTATTTAACGGAGGAATGACAACTATTTGTATGGCTAGGAAATGCATTACGTGGCAGTCAAAAGAGTATAAGATTATAGATAGACTACATTAGAAACTTATTTACTTTTATTGTTTAGATTTAACTTAATTACAAGTTGTTATACAATGTATTAATTATATACAAATTAGTATTAATAATTATGTGTTATAAATGTAGCTCAAAGTAACAATGTAAAACAAGAAGATAAGTAGAATAAGAGAAGAAGAGATAACTTTCTTATTTCATCAAGTGTTCAAGTGTATAACATATCACATTTCATGCCTCTATTTATACTACTACATTGTAGGTTACAAAAGGATTGTCTTAAACATGACATTAACCTTTGAGATCATGGGGAAGATCATGGGGAGAGGTTATAGAGGTGCGGGAGTTACAATCATAAAAGTGATAAGTAGTGGGAGTGGTTATTTACATCATGGGTGAAAATAGTGGACATCCACATTTACTAAATATTTTATAACACTCCCCCTTGGATGTCCAAAAAAATAGATAATATGCCTCGTTAAAACCTTACTAAGAAAAAAAACCCTGTGGAAAAAAAATCTTAGTGAAGCAAAAAGAGTACACATATCTGTAATAAGCTTTATTTTCTGCCTCGTTAAAAACCTTACCAGGAAAATCCAGTGGGACAAAATCTAGGCTAAGGGAAAAAGAGTACAGCGCTTATCTTACTCCCCCTCATGAAAACATCACTTTATTTCTCGAAGACGCCGCATTCCAATCTTCTGTCTAAACTTCTCAAATGTTGATGTTGGTAATGCCTTAGTGAACATATCAGCCAAATTTTCACATGAACGAATCCGTTGAATATTAATTTTACCATTTTGTTGAAGATCATGTGTGAAAAAGAACTTTGGTGAAATGTGTTTTGTTCTGTCTCTTTTTATGTATCCTCCTTTCAGTTGAGCGATGCAAGCAACATTGTCTTTATATAGTATAGTTTGATTATCTTTTTCCATAAGAAAACCACAAATTTCTTGAATATGTTGAGTCATTGATCTCAACCAAACACATTCCCGACTAGCTTCATGAATGGCTATTATCCCAGCATGATTAGTAGATGTGGCAGCTATTGTTTGTTTCATTGAACGCCATGATATAGTTGTACCTCCATATGTAAGAAAATAGCTTGTTTGAGATCGAGCTTTATGTGGATCACACAAATAACCTGCATCGGCATAGCCAACCATTTCTGACTTGAATTTATTAGAATAGAAAAATCCCATATCTAGAGTTCCCCGAAGATATCTAAATATATGCTTAACACCATTCCAATGTCTTCTTGTTGGGGAGGAACTGAATCTTGCTAATAAGCTTACAGCAAATGTAATATCTGGCCGGGTATTGTTAGCAAGATACAACAGTGCCCTAATTGCACTAAGATATGGAGTTTCATCACCAACAAGCTCTTAGTCATTTTCTTGAGGCCGGAATGGATCTTTATTTATGTCAAGCGATCTCACAACCATTGGGGTACTCAATGGATGTGCATTATCCATGTAAAATCGCTTTAACACCTTTTCAGTGTATGTTGATTGATGGACAAAAATTCCATTTGTTACATGCTCAATCTGTAGGCCAAGACAAAATTGTCTTACCAAGATCTTTCATTTCAAATTCTTTCTTCAAACACTCTACAGCCTTTGGAAGCTATTTAGAAGTTCCAATAATATTCAGGTCATCAACATACACAGCTATGATGACGAATTCAGATCCAGACCTCTTAATAAAGACACAGGGGCAAATAGGGTCATTTTGTACCCTTCCTTTAGCAAATACTCGCTAAGACAATTGTACCACATTCTCCCTGATTGCTTAAATCCGTATAAGGATCTCTGAAGCTTTATTGAACAAGTTTCCCTTGAATTTTTATGTGCTTCAGGAACTTTAAATCCTTCAGGGTTTTTCATAAAAATTTTATTGTCCAGGGAGCCATATAAGTAGGTTGTAACAACATCCATCAACCGCATATCACGCTTTTCATGGACTGCAAGATTTATTAGATACCTGAAGGTAATTGCATCTACTACAGGAGAATATATCTCCATATAATCAATGCCAGGCCTTTGTAAAAACCCTTGTGCAACAAGTCATGCTTTATATCTTACGACTTCACCTTTCTCATTTTGTTTTCGCACAAAAATCCATTTGTACTCCACTGGCTTGACACCTTCAGGCGTTCGGACAATTGGTCCAAAAACTTTACGTTTTTCAAGTGAAGCCAACTCCGCTTGAATTGCGTTTTTTCATTCTGGCCAATCATTTCTTTGTCTACATTCATCGACATATTTTGGCTCAAGATCCTCATCTTGTTGCATTATGTCAACTGCAACATTATATGCAAAACTGTTGTTAACAACAACGTTATTTTGGTTCCACCTTTTTCCCGTAGAGACATAACTTATTGATATCTCTTCATTTTCATCATTTCGAGGTAATAGAACCTTCTGTGAGGTCTTATCAATTACTATGTCTTTATGATCCTCTTGAGCAATCGCCTCCATGTTATGATCAACTTGATCATTTGCTCCTTTCCTATTTCGAGGATTTATATCCTTGGAACCGATTGGTCTACCACGTTTAAGGCGTGGCCTAGACTCATATTATCATACTGTTCAGCTGGGACATCAATTCGAATTGGAGCATTTACAGCTGGAATATGCGATTTAGTAACCTGTGGAAGGTTAGTAAATGCATTTGGCAATTGATTTGCAACATTTTGCATATAAATGATCTTTTGAACTTCTTGTTCACATTGATTTGTACGAGGATCCAAATGAGATAGAGATAATACGTTCCAGTCTATCGCTTTTTCCAACCGTTTATTTTCTCCCCCTAATGTTGGGAAAACTGATTCATTAAAATGACAATCAACAAATCTGGCTGTAAACAAATCTACTGTCATAGGCTCCAGATATTTTATGATAGAAGGAGATTCATAACCAACATATACTCTCAACCTTCTTTGGGGACCCATCTTTGTGCGTTGTGGTGGAGAAATTGGAACATATACCGCACATCCAAAAATTCTTAGATGGGAAATATTTGTCTCCTGACCAAAAGCCAACTGTAATAGGGAGACTTCATGATAACTGGTTGGCCTTATGCGCACAAGTGCCTCTGCATGCAAAATAGCATATCCCCACACTGAAAGGGAAAGTTTTGTCCTCATTAGCAATGTTCTGGCAATTAATTAGAGGCGTTTAATCAATGATTCTGCTAGACCATTTTGAGTATGAACATGAGCAACTGGATGCTCAACTTTTATTCCAGTGGCCATACAATAATCAGTAAAGGTCTGAGATGTAAAGTTACCAGCATTATCTAGACGAATTGTCTTAATTGCATAATCCGAAATTGTGCTCTTAACATTATTATTTGGGCCAACAATCTCGCAAATGCCATATTACGAGTTGACATTAAGCACACATGTGACCATCTTGTAGATGCATCTATCAAGACCATAAAATACTTGAATGGTCCACATGGAGAGTGTATAGGCCCACATATATCACCCTGTATACGTTCCAGAAATGCAGGGGATTCAATCCCAACTTTAACTGCTGATGGTTTAGTAACCAATTTTCCTTGAGAACAAGAAGCACAAGAGAGTTCCTTAAATTGAAGAATCTTCTTATTCTTCAATGTGTGCCCATTTGAATTCTCTATTATTCTGCGCATCATGTTAGAACCAGGATGGCCTAACCGATCATGCAAAATGATAAAATCATTAGAAGTAGTAAACTTTTTGTTTACTATGGCATATGATTCAACCACACCAATATTTGTGTGGTACAATCCAGAAGAAAATGCGGGTAATTTTTCATGCACACATTTTTCCCCAACTTTCATTGTAGTAATATAAAGGTATTCAACCTTTCCTTCATTAGAGGTCTCAACATGGTAGCCATTTTGATGAATAGCTTTGAAACTCAACAAGTTTTTTTTAGACTTACTACAATACAATGCATTATCAATAGTTAATACTGTTCCTCCTAGTAGTAATAAGGTCGCTCTTCCAGAGCCCTCAATTAACTTTGTACTACCAGATATTGTATTAACATATTCCTTTTCATAACCAAATAAGAGAAAAAATTATTTTCTCTTAATATTGTGTGAGTTGTAGCACTATCCAAAAGGCATAAATCTTCATTACTCATCTTGGATCCAATTGAAGACTGGGAAGTTTATTTTCTTCACAAAAAAAATAAAAGTGCAACATGAGAAATACGGAAAAACTAACAATAACACATGACAACTTAAGTACTACTTGAACATAAAAACAACTTTAAAACAAGAGATAAAAAAAATACTGAAAATAAAAATAACAACATAATTGCATTCCTAGTTTAATGATCAAACTTTAGTTTTGATCTCCAAAGAAGTCTTCAACTTCCAAATGAGTAAGAACGTCGAGGCCTTCAAAATCATCATCATTCAAAGCAAGATTTGCCTCGGCATTGTCATCATTTTTGTTTGAAGGCCCTGCCTCAAAATCATTTTTACAGGTTAAGTGAGACTCCACTGAGGCATTAGCAGAAGATGCTCCAACATTATTTGCCTTTCTTTTGATGGAGTTTTGATAAAACCAGACAAAATACTCAGGTGAACGACATTCAAATTTCCAATGACCTTTCATGCCACAACGGTGGCAGTTACCGCTTTTGCTTCTTGAAAGATTGTTTTGAGAACCCATATTTTTCTCTCGTTTGCCATGACTACCACGATGACGACTATTATATCGTCTCTTACCATTTCCATGCCCACGTACATTCATATGGCCATGATTATCATTCTGTATTTTTCCAGACTTATCACGTCTAGCCGCCATATTCGCTTCAGGAAGCGGAGCTGACCCTGTGGGACGGGCTTCATGATTTTTCAGTAGAAGGGTATTATGTTGCTCAGCCACCAGAATGCATGAGATCAATTCAAAATACTTTTTAAAACCCCTTTCATGGTATTGCTGTTGTAGTACCATATTTGAGGCATGAAAAGTCATAAGAGTCTTTTCCAACAGATCTTCATCATTCATAACATCCCCACATAATTTCAACTGCGAAGTTATTTGAAATACAGCAGACCTATACTCACTTACGGTCTTAAAATCTTGCAACTGTAAGTGCATCCACTCATATCGAGCCCGTGGCAATACCGTAGCCTTAAGGTGATCATACCTTTCCTTCAGGCCAGTCCACAATTCAAGGGGATCTTTCACTGTTAAATATTCAACCTTCAAACCTTCATCCAAATGATGACGAAGGAAAATCATGGCCTTCGCTTTGTCCTGGCTCGATGCCTCATTACCCTGAGTAATGGTGTCACCAAGGCCTTTAGCGGCTAAGTGAATCTCAGCATCGAGAACCCATGATAGGTAATTATTTCCAGAAATGTCAAGTGCCACAAACTCAAGCTTTGACAAATTCGACATAGTGAAAATTGAACAACAAAAAGAGCTCAACTTCGTGCTGATAACGTGTTAAAAATGTAGCTCAAAGTAACAATGTAAGACAAGAAGATAAGTAGAATAAGAGAATAAGAGATAACTTTATTATTTCATCAAGTGTTCAAGTGTATAACATATCATATTTCATGCCTCTATTTATACTACTACATTGTAGGTTACAAAAGGATTGCCTTAAAACATGACATTAACCTTTGAGATCATGAGGAGAGGTTATGGAGGTGTGGGAGTTACAATCATAAAAGTGATAAGTAGTGGGAGTGGTTATTTACATCATGGGTGGAAGTAGTGGGAGTAGTGGACATCCACATTTACTAAATATTTTATAACACTATGCATTTATATTGAATGGGTAATATTAGTGACTTCCTCACCCCCTTTATACATGTGCGCTCTCTCTCTCCGTCTATCTCTCTCTCCCTCTTTGTTCTTTTCCCAATTTTTCTTCCTTCGATGTTCTAAGCTTTTTATCCTTTCATGTTGCATAGAGTTTTGATTGAATTCATCAATAAATTTTAATCGTTTTACTATAGAGTTTTATCTGTAATTTTCTTTCATGTTGCACAATTGGAGTTCAAATTGAAATAGTCAATCAGTGAATTTTTAAGGTGTTTGAATATCTACTAGTGACAACCATTAAAAAGATTCGAAACTTTAAATTCGAATTCGAATTTTCAAAAAATATTATTTTCTTGGATTGGGTGTTGTTGCAAATTAGACTTGATTTTGGCTGGATTTCAGATTGAAGAAGAAGAAGAAGGAGGAGG
>ML320460.1:0-43114 GCA_005239505.1 Nicotiana paniculata
TAGCTGTGCCTATTTATTATGTATCTACTTGAGAGAGAGTGCATATTTAGGTAATTGTTTGATTAGATATAGTTTGCTTTCTTGGAGTCTCTTGCTCTGTTCGTCCTACTGTGAGGTTGGATTAGAGATAACGATACTTCGGGTGCAATCAAAGTGAACTGTAATGCAATCTAGCTAGCGTAACTTGAGAGAGTGCGTCTAGTAAATTATCATAATTACTTGAGAGAGATTTATGGTAGATAGAGTGTTCATGATTGATNCTGTGGGATCGACTCTGGGCATAATACCCCAGGATTATATTTGCAACGCCCGCTTAGTCTTCTACAAGACATAGTTGAGCGTGATCAGTTGTGAATGAAGCATTTCAAGTGGCTGCAATGATTGAAAAATTGCCTCATTCGTGGAGAGATTTCAAGAACTATCTTAAGCACAAACGCAAAGAAATGAAGTTGGAAGATCTTGTGATACGTCTCAAGATTGAGGAAGACGACAAAACAGCCGAGAAGAAGTCTCGTGGAAATTCAACGATCATGGGAGCTAATATCGTTGAGGAGAATGCTCCAAAAAGTAAGAAGAGAATTTATACTGTTTTTCCAGAATTTATTTCATTAAACTGGTTCCACTAACTTTCTGTTTCTGGTTTTATTGGTTTTACAACAATACAGATTGGATAACAATATTTTGTCAATAGCAATCAAAACTAAAAATTATATTTAGCACACTGAAAATAAAAAACAATGAGAATTTTATAAACATATATTTAATGCAGGCAATGCAAAAAATAATTATTAAAAATGGAGATAAATTATTCTTAAAAAGTTATCTAGTTATACATTAAATAAATTTTAAAATATAATTTAAAAAATATTTCATTTCTTAACAATCGAAATTCAAGAAGTATACGTATTAGAGGGAAAATAAAGCTAAATTTTATGCACATATAACTAGACATTCACATACGCATATTTAATACACGTAATCAATACAAATGAAGGACATAAGGAATGTAATGTGCCATCTCTATTGTGATGACCTAAGGGGTCATTTTATGAACTTAGATTCCGTTCTAGGCTTATTAACCATAAAAAGATTAATTTTAAGTACCTCGATTTGCGTGCACACCGGACATGAAACCATAAAGTTTTTATGTGAAAATATGAGAAATAGTAATTTCTAGAGTTAAAATTTGATTATAGTGGACTTTGGTCAATATTTTTAGTAAACGGACCCAGATCTGTGTTCCGACGATCCCGAGAGGTCCGCAGTAAAATATGGGACTTGGGCGCATACCCGAAAATGAATTCCGAGGTCCCAAGCCTTAGAAATCAATTTTTGAAAGAAATTATTTTACTGAACTATTAATGAAATAAAGAAAAGAATTAATATTTGAAACCATTGGTATCGGGCCCGTATTTTGGTTCCGGAGCCCGGTACAGATTTGTTATAGTATTTAAATGCTAACTGTGAAATTTGGTGAAAAATAGAGTTCATTTGGCGTGATTTGGACGCCCGGCTGAGAAATAATGAACTTTAAGTGTTCTTGAGAAAAATGATGAGTTTTGAGGTTTAATTCATAGTTTGACATGTTATTTTCATGATTTGATCACACGAGCAAGTCCGTATGATATTTTTTAGACTTGCGTGCATGTTTTGTTTAGAGCCCTGAGGGCTCGGGTGAGTTTCGAATAGGCCACGTGGTGTTTTGCACTTATGAAAAATGTTGTTTTATCTGGTTCTGGTGCGCAGGGAATTAATGCTATGTGATCGCATAGCCCTATTCGCGATCACATAGTGCAAGTTTGAGGGAGCCACCAGTTGTGCTATGCGAACGCACGGGGTTAATTGGGCATGTGGGAGGGGAGCCCAAGTACCCTATGCGAACGCAGCCCCCCCCCCCCTACACGATCGCCAAGAAAATAAGTCCTGACCCTATGCGAACGCAGGCAGGCTCATACGAATGCATAGAAGACCTGCGCATCTATATAAATACACTTTTAAACACGAACAAAACCCTTTTTCTTCATAATTTTCGAACTAAACAGCCCTAAGGACGATTTTCTTCATCAAAGTTCATCCCAAGTTGTTGGTAATCAATTCTAAACTTTACTCTTTCAATTATCCAATGCTTTTCATCACATTTAAATAAAAAAACTAAGAATTTTCATGGTAAAGATTGAGGGTTTGTGTAGAATTAGGGAATTTTGTAAAATCGAATCTTTACCTCGAATTGAGGTCGGATTTCGAAACTAATTATATATTTGGGCTCGTGGGTGAATGTGTAGACGTAATTTGGTCCGAACCCCGAGTTTGGACCAAGCGGCCCGGGGTCGGATTTTAACTTTTTTGGAGAAAACTTAGAAAAAATTATAATTTTTAGTAAAGTTAGTCCATTTAGCATTAATTAATGATACTAAGTTAATTATGATTATATTCAAGTGTGTTGGAGGTGAATTCAAGAGGAAAAACTATAATTGAACAGTGAGTGGCCTGCGAAGTTGAGGTAAGTGATTGGTTTAACCTTGACTTGAAGGATTATGAATCCCCAACTTAATTGTTATGTGAAATTGCATGTGTGTGGTGTATAGGTGAGGTGACGAGTATCTATGCACCACCAAATTGTCTGCTTACATGATCCCTTCCCTGTTTCCAATTTAATTGCTCATGTTTTAATTGTTCAATGTCCATTGTTGTTTCTATGATTACTTAGCTTGTTAATTTATTTTTAAGTCTGGTTGCAATTATTTTTAAAAAAATATTAGTATTTTCCTTGATTTTATTGTAGTACATAAAGATTGAGTGGGTTGACATTATTTTACGAGATATATATGTATTCCTGCTGGTTCCATTTTTGTGATGATATTGATGAATTTATGAGAAATACAATTTTCTGTTTACAATTGTTGAGATAAAAGTATTGTGAAAGGCTTGGCCTGAATTGTGAAAGTTCTTGATAAATAAATAAATTGATAGTGATGAGGGTGTATAACAAGATAGTGATAAGGGTGGATATGTGAGGTAAATGATAGTGATAAGGGTGGACAAGGGAGATAAATGATAGTGATAAGAGTGGACATGTGGGACCGGGTTGCACGCCGCAACAAGACAGTGATAAGGGGGGATATTTGTGTGTTACTGATTTTAAACACAATGATTTGGAAAAATTACGGTTTACTCAACTGTTTCTCATATTATGCACATACGGTTATTTTAAAGTAAAGTTTGAAAATTTATGTAAGATCTTGATTACAGCTGAGGTCTAGAATAGGCGATTGAGTTATCCTATTTATTGTTGCTGTTTATCTTTCTTATTTTTGTATAATTGTTTTATTGCTTCATTATTATATATGTTGCTACAGTTTAAGTTATAATTGCCCCGTCGTAGCCTCGTCACTACATCGTCGAGGTTAGGCTCAGCACTTACTCAGTACATGGGGTCGCTTGTACTGATACTATACTCTGCACTCTTTTATGCAGATCCAGGTACTGGCCAGCAGTAGAGATTTTAGTAGCGACTATCCATTATCCGGAGACACGAGGTATATCTGCCGGCGTTCGCAGATCCCGAGAGTCTTCTCTTAGTTCGTAGATACTGTTTTATATTTTCTCAAAATAGTTATATTATTTTTTTCAGCCCATTATTTGTAGTATTCTTTAGTAATTCGTGAATTGTGACACTAGACCCTGGGATAGTCTTAGAATTATTTATATAATTAGTTCGTGACTCGGTTTATTTATTTGTTTATTATTTTATATTTAGAGTTATTCTTTGAAAATCATTAGATTAAGTTTACTTTAAATTTATTTTATTATGTTTAAATGGATAATCAAAGGAAAATAACTAATCAAACTTTAACATTGACTTGTCTAGTAAATGTAATGTTAAGCGTGATTACGATCCCTAAGATTGAGAATTTGAATCGGAGCGTAGGAATTCTTTTTATCTTTTTTCCTCATTTTGTATGAGCAGTAAAATGGCTTATCTATTGAACTGTCGATATATATATTCACACTTTGGACTTAATATGAACCCGCCCATTTATGCGAATTGACTGACACTGCTGCGTTTGTCGCGTACTTTCAGCTCATTGGTCGGAAATGGGAATTCGCTAAAAGATAAAGACATTCATTCCTATATTAGTAGAATTTTACTTTGGAATCAATTAGTACATGTTAGGATGAGAGCTCCTTTGGCTCGCTCCTTTTACTTCCAATTGAAATCCATTGATAACTCAACTTTGTTTTAAAAATTAAAATTTATTTCAATATTGCACAATACAATTTTCCTATTATATCTCAATTAACGTTTTTAAAAATCTTATATATTTATATGTTAACAACTATTTTTTAGTAACCTTACTTATCGGACAAAAATATACAATTTCATACCAGAACAAAAAGAGCGAAAAATAGTAATCAAACATAAGTTAATGATATTCAATAATGAAATAAACGAAATTAAATGTTCTCGAATAAAAATAATTTGCTCGTATCAATAGTTATTTTGATAATAGCAATCAAAACAAAAAATTTAGCCAACTGAAATTTAAAACAATGAGAATTCTATAAACATATATTTTAATGGTGGTTTAGACCACTACGTGAGGTTGTATTTTTTGCAGTTATAGGAATTTAGTCACGTGTTGCAATGGTTCTCCTGAAATGAGTTAAGTGAAGGGTTTCTATATGCTAGGGTGTTTATTCTGTTAGTAGGTCAGGAACTATGATGAAATTCTGGTACTCTTGCGTATTGGCATGATTAGGTGCAGCGAGTAGCCTGGAATTGGAAGTTAAGGATCAAAGTTTCGGCTCGATGTTGACAAGAATGACACAAGCTCGGACGAGCAGAAAAAAGGATTTAGAGGTTTAAAACAAGTTGGTATTGTCTTAAGCATCACCTGAGATCAGTGTCATGTGTAAGAGGCTTTGTGTATTGATTTGCGGATCCTTGATTCGCTTTACAACATTAGTATGGCCAGTGGTATGGGTGTGCGAACGTGTTACTTGATGCGGAAGGTCGTAGGAGCGTATCCCACGGGAAGATAGTATAAGTGTGCTCTATAGTCACTTGATTGATTGAAGATTGGAACCAAGTATGGAGGTTATCGTACTATCGCTAATGTGAGAGTTTAGGCCTGGAAGACACTCTATTCATTTGGCTGCGAATTATGGATGTTTGTTCTGGATTGGACAGTTGTTCTTGTGTGTCATGGGAAAAAAGGTTAGTGTGGATCCTTGAAAGGTTATTAGCCCTGTGCAATACGGTTAAAATCGGCTCGAGGCTCGTGGGTGGATCTAAATGTGAATGTGGGCTCCATATCAGGTCGGATGTGTTCATTTCAGCTTAGCGTTGTTTACGGAGGAGTCTTTGGGCCCTGGATGTATTTATGTCGTCAGCTATTCCGTGTAATATACATTATGCCAGGTGGGTTGTGAGGTGGTTTGATTATTCGCACTCGTATTGAGATCCCGCGTAATTTGTAGTGTTGTGAGAGCAAGATCGCTCTCAAGATACAGGTCATTTATTGCACCTTAGTTGTGCTTGAGTTTCGTAACGTATGGTGCTATCCATCTCCCCAAGATTTGTATTATGCACTTAGCGTGCTTGTGGTTGATATTCGGGTATTTTGCAGATATGAGCATTTTAGCTCGGCAAGTAATTCCTTATAGATTATTATGTGCGGATCGGGTGGCACGCCACCACAGGTATATTGTGTGGATCGGGTTGCACACCACAACGGTATCATGTGTGGGCCGGATTGCACGCCGTAACAGTGTGATGTTGAGTACGGTTCCCTATATCTATTCTGATGTGTTTGTTTCTCATTTTTTTTAGGAAAGTCCATAACATCTTTTCGGTTGTTTAATTAGTCGCGTGGGTTGAGCAGTTCTTTCCATAGTTCATTTTTACTTATGTATCATATTTGAGTTTGTAAATTATTGGCACATTGTGGCATCACATGAGACTTTTTGCAGGGTCTGAGATGGCTTATTGCCAGAATAACTTATACTGGGTGAGACAAGATTATTTGACCTGGGATCAGTACGATCGTATTTTATGAGGCAGGAAGAGGCAATGGTTATTTGGTTCATAATGGGGTAATGGTCCTTGTCAGGAAAACGGACCCAATGATTTATCGACTCGACAGTTGGTTAAGAATTTCTACACATCTCTTCTGTTGTGAAAACATTGCAAGGGTTGGAACATGACTTATATGCATCACGAGGTGTGTTGTGGGCATCAGATTCATGAAATTTTGGCTATTGTTGTCATATGATGTTATTATGGTCATGTGAATTGTGCGGTGCATGGTGTGAACATCAGTACGGGTATACAATCATGTATTGGTACTTCGTGTAGTGATTGATAGGGTGTTCGTATGTTGGAAACAGTACTGGTAGAGGACTTCAGACGTTGGAATTTGGCTCTAAGGCTTATTTGACTAAATAAAAAGGATGATTTGGAGGCTTGTTCGAGTTGATGTGCTTAACTGAGTTGTGGTAGCACGAGTAGGTGCACGATGTGTTAAAAAATGATCTAGGATAACTCCATAGCAGTTCTTAGCACGTTAGAAGACGAACATATGTTTAACTAGGAGAGAATGTAACCACCCGATCGGTCGTTTTGAGCTCTAGCGCGTCGTCGGTTGTTTGAGGCCATGAGAAACTTCACTTCAGGTATTATAACTTGTTCACGCGGTCAAAATCACATTTCAAGAAGTTCAGAGTTGATTTGGAAAGAAAATTTTAATTTCGGAAGCCTTAAGTTAGAGGAATTGACCAAGGTGTGATTTTTGAGTAAACGACCTCGGAATCATAGTTTGAAGGTTCCAACAGGTTCGTATAATGATTTTGGATTTGGGCATATGTCCAGATCAGGTTTTGGATGACCCCGGAGCGTTTTGACGCCTATTATGGAAGTTGACATTTTGGAAGAAATTTCATAAATTTGGGTTGATGTGTATTTCAATGTTATCGATGTCCGTTTAGAATTTTGAGTCTCGGAATAGCTCCGTTGATTTTGGTATTGGGAGCGCGTCCGGAAGTTCATTTGGAGGTCCATAGGCCATATCGGGATCATTTGGCGAAAGTTAGAAAATTTAAAGGTTTTTGAGAAATTTGATTGGGAGTGGACTTTTTGATATTGGAGTATGATTCTGATTCTGGAAATTGGAGTAGGTCCGTAATGTCGAATGTGACTTGTGTAAAAAATTTGAGGTCAATCGGACGTGATTTGATAGGTTGCGGCATCGAATGTGGAAGTTCCAAGTCCTAAAATTCATTAAGCTCGAATTGTTGTGCGATTCATGATTTCGATGATGTTTGATGTGATTTGAGGCCTCGAGCAGGTCTGTGTTATGTTATGGGACTGTTGGTGCGATTGGACGGGGTCCCGGGACCCCCGGGTATGTTTCGGGATGGTTTCGGATCAAGTTGGGCTGAGTTGCTGCTGCTGATATCTGGATCTGGTTTTGTTCTTCACGAACGCGAAGGAGTTCACATGTTCGCGAAGAAGGTTTTGATTGGCTGCTGATTTTTGCTTCGCGTTCGCGATTGGGTCATCGCGTTCGCGAAGGGGAACTGGCCCAGGGGAGTTTAGGCCTTCTCCTTCGCAAATGGTGCAACATGTTCGCGATGGGTCACCCGGTTAAGCAACGCGTTCGCGAGCGGGGTCTCACATTGGCGAAGGGTAATTTTGGAGCTGGAGCTAGTATTGCTTTGCGAACGCGAGGAGCTTGCCGCATTCGCGAAGAAGGTCGCCTGGGCAGTGGGGTTTTAAAAACGCGAGTTTGACCCTTTTCATTTCATTTTCCTTCATGGGAGCAGACCTAAGATATTTTGGAGCACCATTTTCATCACCAAGCATGAGGTAAGTGATTTCTACTAGTTGTGAGTTACATACAAGGTTTATACATATATTTAGGCATGAAAATTTTTGGAAATTTGGGCTTTTGAAGGAAAACCTAGAAGTTTATATTTTTGGATTTTGACCACGAAATTATACATGGAATTCGGAACAAATTATATATTTGAGTTCATGGTGTTATGGGTAAAGTTTATCTTCGAAAGTTTTGAAATCCGAGCACGTGGGTCCGAGGGTGATTTTTATGGACTTTTCGAGCGGAGTTGGGAATTGTTGTGAATTGAATTATAACGAGTATTAGAGCATATATTTATAGATTTTCACATTTATTGAATAGTTTTGGAGCGATGGGCTTCTGTTTGAGTTGTTGGAAAGGTGTTGGAGCCGGTTATGGGACCTCAAAGCGAGGTAAGTTTCTTTTCTAACCTTGTAAGAGAGAATTAACCACATAGGTGAATTAAGTTAATATGTGCTTATATTTGTGGGGGCTACGTATGCACGGAGTGACGAGAGTCCGTGCGTAGCTACTATTATGCTTATGTCCGGGTAGTCTATGATCCAAATCATGTTATTTTTTGTCATGTTGTAACCTACTTGTTAATTTAATTGCTTAAATCATATTGAAACTTGATAAAAGAATTGTCAAAAGGTTAAACTTCATTTTTCTTTTCGTTAATGAGAATCAATATTTCCTTGAATAATAGCCCTTAATGAATCTTGAATTGGTTGTTTTAAATGTGTTTTCTTTTTGTGGAGCGGGCCGAACACCTCGGTAGCAGATAAATGTATCTATGGTTCGTGCCGTTCGACCCTCACTAGTGCACAATTTAATTATTTATGTTCGAACGGGCCTTATGACCTCGACATTATTTGGGAATGATAAATATTTGGAAATATTTGTTATTGCTTCATTGTCCTGAGATACAAAGTGTTAAATGCCGGAAAAATAAATTTGGAAACTTCTATTAATAACAGAATTGTTTACTTACTTCATGTTATTGAGTTTACAACTGTCATATAAAATCCATGCTAATTATAATATCGGTATTATATTGCTAGCCCATAGTAAGTGTCGGAGTCGACCCCTCGTCACTACTTCTTCGAGGTTAGGCGGGATATTTACTGGGTACGCGTTGATTTACGTACTCATACTACACTTTCTGCACATTTTTATGCAGGTGCATATATGTCTAGTGTCCTTGTGAGAGCAGAGGCGTGTATACGTGCAGGGACTTAGGTGAGCTGCACTCCATATTACGATCCGCAGCCAACAGAGCCTCCTTCAGAGTATTTATATTTCTCCTGCCCAATCTTATTCCGGACAGATCTTGTATTTTATTTTATATTCCTAATTGATGCTCATGCACTTGTGACACCCGGTTTTGTGGTGATTATGGGTTGTCTTGTATTAAGATTGTTAAAAATATTATTATTTATTCTGTAAATCCCGTATTTTACTATTTAATTGAAGGAAAATATGATTTCTAAAATATTGAAATGAGAACCAAATTAAGAATTTAGTGTTGGCTGGCCTGACAGTGGTGTCCGACGCCATCACGACCGTTAATGGATTTTGGGTCGTGACAACATGGAATCAGAGCACTAGGTTCACTTAGGTCTCACGAGTCATGAGCGAGTCTAGTAGAGTCTTGCGGATTGATACAGAGACGTCCGTACTTATCTTTGAGAGGCTACAAGGCTATTAGGAGAACTTCTCTTCTTGATTCCTCATTGTGCGATTTGATTCCTTTGAGGCTTATGCCTTTATTTCCTTTCTACTCGATCTTATGCGACTTGAAACACTTGTTATCAATCGGGAATCGAGGAATTGTAATGGTACTGCGGATGTGGTGCAGGATGTTTCTCCCTACGTATTTTATTGGGCTATTGTCGTCGCCTTGCAAAAGGAAATTCTGTCGTTTCAGCTCAGTATCAGTATTGCATATGGTTTTGAAGTTGTGCACTAATTGTTATGATGATTCGTGCGTTGCTATCGCACAGTGTTGGTGTAATGGCAGGGTTCTTATTTATGGAACGCGAAAGTAAATGACTTGAAAAGAGGGTTTCTCAGTTCACGGCTTAGAGTTTTAGCATTTAGTTCTAGTGGAGGAAAGGCAAGTAGACTATGGATGTTCAGGCATTGATTGATGAACTGACGAGACTTTGTATTTTCGAGCGTGGTGGAATTCTCATTTGTGATATGGTGTCGTGGTCCTTGTTTGAATGTATTAAGGTTCGCCAGTGTTATGACCTCTTTGATTTTCTATAGGGCAGGGTGCTGCGAAATGGTGCCTGAGAAGCGGTTGTCAGAGATAACGGTGTGTAGAGGTTTCGAGATAGAATCAACATTTCTAATGTTGATGGCTCGAGAAAGATGATCTTCAGGGAGGCTTAGAGTTGGTAGCAATTGGTCGGATCAAGTGCCGCGGAGATGGATTTTTGCTTTGAGGCAGTATTTGGGCAGCGAAGGATGAGGAAGGACATGTGGGAGGTGTCCTGCGGTAGTTAGATTTCTAGAAGGCCAGATGTAAGAAACAAGAGTCAGGTAGTTGCTTAAAGGAGAAGGTTGACTAAAGTGGAAGAGTGGCAGAGTAGCATATGGGTTCTATGGTAGGATAGCCGCACGTCTTGAGCAAAGTTCAGAGTGATTTGGGATTCATGGTGGACAGTGACTCGGTCGACGGGCTTAATTTGGAATATTGGCTTCTATATGGAGGAAGGTTAGATACGACGGAAAGGAGCTTGCTTGATATGAAGGGGGAATGCAACGTGACTTCAAGGCGGAATGTATTGTCACACTTTTGGGATGTCAATGGGGAGTGAGCAGACTTGTACAGCTCGTGAATGAGCACGGGCTCAAGATGGGATGCTGATTTCGTAGTAATTGTACCCAGTGTAGCGACGTTGGAAAATGTCGGCATGAAATTTCTTTGGGTGGGTTACCTCATGTGAGCAGGTTAGCGCTCGCGTGGTTTTAATGAAACTTCTACGAAGAATTCTACTGGCTATCCGGTAAGAGGGTGAATATGTGCATGCGGCTAATGATTCAGAGTGATGAAGTGTTTAACAGAAGGGTTTCGAGGAATTCAGCGGGTTGATTGTGCAAGATCATGTCAATGAAGAAGAATGAATCTTGGTTGGTTCCAGGGTTATGAAATTGTAGCTTCAAGCTAAGTGGGAGAGCCCCATCGTCCATGATTGGATTGCATAGTTTTCTACTTGTGCGATTTCTGGATATCAGTGTATTGGCGGGTTATTACGACTAAGGAAAGAAAACATCAGAGGTAATTTGAGCAAAGGATTTGAGGAATGTGTGCTATACTTGGGCCTTATTGATTCATGTTCAGTTTTGAGAAGACTCAGAGTTTCTGCGTCCAGTGGGAGTAATGTACAAGGGAAAAGAATTCATCCGGTTGCTTCTTTGAGAGGGTGTTCATGTGATAGAAGGTCCTTGGAGTTTTATTACCCTCGGGAACAAGTCAGAGTGGGTGACACTCAACAATGGTCCTAGTAGGTTCAAATTTAAGTGCGGTGCCTAAAGATTTCGAGTCTGTGGTGTGGTTAAGTATCGAGCTTTGCAGTGGATTATGAAAGGGGCTTGGAGAGTCTATGTTATCAACGATCTATGGTGTAGCATTTGAGGAATGGGAGAAAAATAACTTCGGTTTGATGGAAAAATTATCAGAATAGGTGTACCCGTTGAAGATGCGAATATGCACGCAAGGAAAGTATATGATGGTTCGTGGGGTTTGAGACAACATGGTCTCGTGAAATAAGGTCACTTAGGATGAGTGCATATTTGGGGTTGTTACGTTTTAAATGGAGCTATCATTATTCCTAAGGCAAGTCCGGAGTAAATTAAGGGAATTAGGATCGTTTAGTTATGGTTGAAATGGCATGATGGTGGCAATGGTCAGTTCTTTTAGCGTGTTAAGTTATGCATGTAATTGTGGCGGTACACGCAAGGCTTGACGGACACCCTAATTGATTTTATATGGAGGCATTCGAGTATAATGGCCTGTTATGTGTAGATGTATCCCGGAAGAATTATGGTGGTTTAGACCACTACTCGAGGTTGTATTTTCTGCAGTTATGGGAATTCAGTCACATGTTGCAGTGGTTCTCCTGAAATGAGTTAAGTGAAGGGTTTCTATATGTTAGGGTGTTTATTCTATTAGTGGGTCAGGAGCTATGATGAAATTCTGGTACTCTTGCGTATTGGCATGATTAGTTGCAGCGAGTAGACTGGGAATTAGAAGTTGAGAATCAAAGTTTCGGCTCGATGTTAACAAGAATGTCACAAGCTCTGATGAGCAGAAAAAGGGTTTATAGGTAAACCAAGCTGGTGTTGTCTTCAGCATCACCTGAGATCGGTGTCATGTGTAAGAGACTTTGTGTATTGATTTGCGGATCCTTGATTCGCTTTACAACATCAATATGGCTGGTTGTATGGGTGTGCGGACTTGTTACCTGGTGCGGAAGGTCGTGGGAGCGTTCCCACAGGAATATGGTATAAGTGTGACGTGTGACCTATAGTCAATTGATTGATTGAAGACTGGAACCAAGTATGGAGGTTATGGTACTATCGCTAATGTGAGAGTTTAGGCCTGGAAGGCGCTCTATTCATTTGGCTGCGAACTATGGATGTTTATTCCGGATTGGACGGTTGTCTTGTGTGTCATGGGAAAAAGGGTTAGTGTGGATCCTTGAAAGGTTATTAGCCCCGTGCAATACGGTCAGATCGGATCAAGGTCCGTGGGTGAATCTAAATGCGAATGTGGGATCCATATCAGGCCGGATGTGTTCATTTCAGCTTAGCATTGTTTACAGTGGAGTCTTTGGGCCCTGGATGTATTTATGTCGTCAGCTATTCCGTGTAATCTACATTATGCCAAGTGGGTTGTGAGGTGGTTTAATTATTCGCACTCGTATTGGCCCTGGAGGTGGTTTCAGACCAAGTTGGGCTGAGTTGCTGCTGCCTATATCTGGTTCTAGTTTTGTTCTTCGCGAACACGAATGAGTTCATGCGTTCGCAAAGAAGGTTTTGGTTGGCTCCTGATTTGTGCTTTGCGTTCGCGATTGGGTCATTGCGTTCGCAAAGTGGTTAATCACCTGATTAAGCAACACGTTCACGAGCGGGGTCTCGCGTTCGTGAAGGGTAATTTTTGAGTTGTTATTGCTTCGCGAATGCGAGGAGCTTGCCGCGTTCGCGAAGAGCCTAGGCAGTGAGGTTTTAAAAACGGGAGTTTGGCCCTTTTTATTAAATTTTCCTCCATGGGAGCCGACCTAGGAGAGATTTTGGAGCATCATTTTCATCACCAAACATGAGGTAAGTAATTTCTACTGGTTTTGAGTTACATACAAGGTTTATACATAGATTTAGGCATGAAAAGTTGTGAAAATTTGGGCTTTTGAAGGAAAACCTAGAAAATTATATTTTTGAATTTTGACCACGAAATTAGACATGAAATTTGAAATAAATTTCATAATTGAGTTCGCGGTGTTGGGTAAAGTTTATCATCGAAAACTTTTGGAATCCGAGCACGTGGACCCGAGGATGATTTTTATTGACTTTTCGAGCGGAGTTGGGAATTATTTTGAATTGAATTATAATGAGTATTAGAGCATATATTTATGGATATACACATTTATTGAATAGTTTTGGAGCGATGGACATTGTTTTGAGTAGTTAGAAAGGTTTTGGAGCCAGTTATGGGACCCCGAAGCGAAGTGAGTCTTTTTTCTAACCTTGTAAAAGGGAACTAACCTCATAGGTAAATTAAGTTAATATGTGCTTCTATTTATGGGGGCTACGTACTCAGAGGCGATGAGAGACCGTGCGTAGCTACTATTATCCTTATGTCCGTGTAGTCTAGGATCCAAATCATGTTATACTTGCGATATTGCAACTTACTTGTTAATTTAATTGCTTAAATCATATTGAAACTTGATAAAAGAATTGTAAAAGGTTAAACTTCATTATTCTTGCCATTAATGAGAATCGGTATTTCCTTGAATAATTTCCCCTTAATGAATCTTGAATTGATTGTTTTAAATGTGTTTTATTTTTGTGGAGTAGGCCGAACGCCTCCATAGCAGATAGATGCATTTATGGTTCGTGTCGTTCGACCTTCGGCAGTGTACAATTTAAATATTTATGTTCGAACGGGTCGTACGACCTCGGCATTTTCTGCGCATGATAAATCTTTGGAATCAATAATATTTGTTGTTGCTTTATTGAGATACAAAATGTTAAATGATGGAAAAATAAATTGGAAACTTTTATTAATAACAGAATTGTTTACTTACGTCATGTTATTGAGTTGACCACCGTTATATAAAATCCATGCTAATTATAATATTAGTATTATATTGCTATCCCATAGTAAGTGTCAGAGCCGATACATCGTCACTACCAAGGTTAGGCGGGATACTTACTGAGTACGCGTTGATTTACGTACTCATACTATACTTGCTGCACATTTTTGTGCAAGTGCATATATGTCTAGTGGCCTTGTGAGAGTAGAGGCGTGTATACGTGTGGGGACTTAGGTGAGTTGTACTCCATATTATGACCTGTAGGCAGTAGAGTCTCCTTCAGAGTATTTATATTTCTCTTGTCCGATCTGTATTCCGGACAGATCTTGTATTTTATTTTATATTTCTAGTTGATGGTCATGCACTTGTGACATCAGGTTTTGGGGTGATTATGGGTTATCCTGTATTAAGATTGTTAAAAATATTATTATATATTCTGTAAATCCCATCTTACTATTTAATTGAAGGAAACTATGATTTCTAAAATATTGAAATGATAACCAAATTAAAAATTTAGTGTTGGCTGGCCTGATAATGGTGTCCGGTGCCATCACGACCTTTAATGAATTTTGAATCGTGACACTATATAATTAGTATGAAAACCTAAAAGGAAAGTTAAAAGACCAAAATATTCATTAAAAGCTAAATAACCATTTTGCCTTCAGTTAAATATTACTCCTAAAATTTTATTTAGTGCATGTAATTATACATTTATGTTTTGTTTCTTTCATCTTCCATATTAATAACTTTTCTATACTTTTTTACATTTTTACAGCATTATAATTTTTCTAACTTATCTATGGTTGTTTGTATCTTTCATCTTCCAATGCGATGATTTTCTTGCACAATCTTTCGTATTCTTATAGCTTTTTATAAAAGTGCACGATAAGGTGTCTAAACATTTATATATACTAAAGTAAAATAAAATGCATCAAAGAAAGATAGCTTCCTCTTCGAAAATAATATTTTTAGTGGTTTTTTTCTTTATCGAACAACTTGTATTCTATCAAAAACTCTCTAATAGAGAACAAGAAGCAAAATAATATATGTATACTAACGATGTGAGAATTGTTTGTAGTTTCCTCTTCTATCTTCTCATTTTCAAATATCACTTTATTTTTTTTATATAAAAATTAAATTATTCTATGAGTCATTATCCCATCGAGATATATTTCTATGTGGTTAAAGTATTGGTCGTTTTATATTTCATTTTCTTTATACTTCCTACGAGTATTCATGAAATTGTGCAAATAATTTTTCTTTTTCTAAGGTATAGCGTCATCCATATTAAAACTGGTAACCACAATAGATAAATGGTAATATTCAAAGTAAAGTTTATTATACAAGTATCTTTCTTTTTTGAGATATAAAATTATCTATATTAGGACCGGTAACTACAATAGAAAATGATGATATATAAAATTTAAAGTCTACTCTAGTTTAAGGTCATGTTACTATGACAATATTTACCTGACAAATTGTATCTTTATTTGTCAATTCTTGGAAGAGTTTTAAAGTAAAAATAGTATTAATGCGAAAAAATCATGTAAAAAGTCACGAGCATAATAAGTCGATACGAAAAATTTCCAAGACTACTGAAGACCTTCATCAAATTGAGCTTGTAATTTTTCTATTTTAAATTTTTTATTACTTATTATATGCATGGTTTAATATATTATCTATATCATTTTAAAAAAATCTAATTTATACGGAATATACACACGTGTATAGAAAAATTAATATCTATGTAATGTGGCATCTATAGCCAAGGAATTTTCTTCATCTTTTTTCTCATTTCTTTGACTTTTTCTTTCCAATTTTTCCACTTATCCAAGTTTTAATTGTCTACATTATTACTTCACACCTCTTCGTTGCGGGGCATGACTTTTCAAGTTCATAACCTCCAATTGTTTATTATGTTATATAACCTCTAGTTCTTTATTATGTTATACTCTTTCTGATTTATAATAAATGATTAATTTACTTTTAATATGCTTATTAAAAAAATATTAAATTCTATACAAAAATATCTATTATGACTAAATTACCCCTAATTAAATATTTAATGTAAGGAGTAAGAAATTGTTTTAGAAATATGTACATATGAATTATTTTGTAAAAACAAATTGAATTCTTTCTTGATGATGTAAGTAGACACTTATTGTGAACCAAAATAAAAAAGAAAACTGATAACTTATTATGAATCGGAGAGTATACTAAATAACTTCGGCCATGTAAGGTTTTGGATGTTTTCACCTGCGTTATCTTCGGCTTTTTTGCCGTCGGTCGCTTCTTTGCAGTTACTATTTTCCTTTCTTTGACAGTGGTACTTTTTTTTTTTTTTTAAATTAACCTTTTCTTTTCTATGATAAACATGTCATTCTGAAACGGCAAAATTTCTAATAACAATCGTTTTAGTTTTGTTGTTTCATGTAAACGCACGTAGCCACATCTGTTTAACAAAAACATATATTTGAAGAAAGTCACATCCAGGTTACTAATCGAAACAAATGTAATAAGCAGGTACAATATTTTTCCATTACATGATTTATTGTATGAGGTAGTGACACTATAATTAGTGGCGAAATTACTTTTTACAAAGGGTGGTCAAATATTACGAAAAATTACACTTTATATACAAGTAAAATATTGATTTTACATGTATAAAATATATATTAAACACCCTTGTCGAATTTTTTTTAATTCTTTCAAATCTGAACACCCTTGAAAATATTTCTAATTTTACTACAATCTATATCCGTATATTTATAAATCAAGAACTGACAAGTTTATGCGTCATATCTTTTTTGGCGATAAGTTACATTTATCTTATTCCTCTATTTTTAAGTTTTTTTAATGAAAATGTTACCTCCTATTGCAAAGATCGATACCTTATTTATCATAAATAAATAGGAAAAAGACAGGAGTACGTATAAAAATTAAAATATTTACCCTGCTCTAACCATAAAAGAATTTTACCCATTAAATAATTATAATTCCGTACCCATTTAATAAACAAACGCGTATCTCAAAATAACTACCTCAAGCTGCTAATGCCCTACCTATAAAAACGCAAAAGCTGCTAAAAATTTCAGAAAATTAACGCATAAAGATAGAGATTTCCACCGGCATCTGTTGAAGATTTGGAGATCGGAGATCGCCACTCTAATTTGAAGACCGGAAGTGTGAAAAAACAGAGCGAAGATGCCGATTCTCTTCAAAATTCGAGTTTTTCTCCTTGAATTTTTTCGATTTTGATTTCGCAGAAGTTTAGCGCTCAAACTTCTAAATTTTTAGCTGAAAATTTTGATCTTAGTTTGGAGATCTAGAAAACTAGAGGATTGAATCATAACAATTGATTTGATTTCGAAAAATTTTCTGTTGAACTTCAGTATTTGACATCAAACACTGTTGAAATTTGGATTGTCGAGATTCAATTTTGGACATATAACTTCGGAATCATGGAAAATATACCAATTCTGCTGCAGCATAGTGGAGAATGGGATGATAACCATAATTTCATAAACTTTCATGTTGACACAATTTTAATGAGACCTGTTGGAAATTTGAACAATCTCTCAGAGAAATTGCAAAGCAACTGCAAAAGGACAGCAACACAATAGTTATTTAGTATGCTATTACTCAAGGATATCCACCAATTACAATTTGCGGTGATATGAGTGTTAGTGTATACATGGAATTAAAAAAATCAAGTGCAGGGATGACAACACTCCCACTGTGTGTGTCGTTTATTAAAAATACTATAGCTGCAAGCACCTCGAGTTTCGATGTTGCTACAATTTCATCAGAAATTGTACAATTTGAAAGCAATGATGTGATTAGTTCTTTTGATGTGCAAGAAGGAGATGACACTAGTATAGAAATTGATGATGCAAACATCATAACTGATCAATTTCATCAAAAAGTTGAAAAAGGACAAATTTACAAAGACAAGAACCTGCTGGCTCTTGTTATGAAACAGTATACCGTTAGAGAAAAATGTCAATATCGAGTTAATAAATCATGCCCAAAAAAGTTCGTTTGCATTTTCTCAAGTAAAAATCTATGTGATACCTATATAGTATATAAGTATACTAAATCAGTATACTAGGCGAGTATAGAATTTTACTGGTTTGTGTGTGTGTTTTTTATCAGTAAGACATGATACCAATATAGTATATAAGTATGCTAAATCAGTATACTCTGCGAGTATAGAATTTTACTGGGTTTGTGTGTGTGTTTTTTATCAATAAGACATGATACATATATAGTATATAAGTATGCTAAATCAATATACTATGTGAGTATAGAAGTTTACTGGTTTGTATGTGTGTTTTTTATCAGTAAGACATGATACCGATATAGTATATAAGTATGCTATATCGGTATACTATGTGAGTATAAAATTCTAATGGTTTGTGTTTGTATTTTTTTATCAGTAAAAGATGATATGGGTATAGTGTATAAGTATGCTAAATCAATATACTATGTGAGTATAGAAGTTTACTGGTTTGTATGTGTGTTTTTTATCAGTAAGACATGATACCGATATAGTATATAAGTATGCTAAATCAATATACTATGTGAGTATAGAAGTTTACTGGTTTGTATGTGTGTTTTTTATCAGTAAGACATGATACCGATATAGTATATAAGTATGCTATATCGGTATACTATGTGAGTATAAAATTCTAATGGTTTGTGTTTGTATTTTTTTATCAGTAAAAGATGATATGGATATAGTGTATAAGTATGCTAAATCAATATATTATGCGAGTATAGAATTGTACTAGTTTGTCTGTGTTTGTTATTATCAGTAAAAGATGATACTGATATAGTATACAAGTATGTTATATCAGTATACAATGCGAGTATATAATTGTACTGGTTTGTGTGTTTGTTATTATCAGTAAAAGATGATACTGATATAGTATACAAGTATGTTATATCAGTATACAATGCGAGTATATAATTGTACTGGTTTGTGTGTTTGTTATTATCAGTGAAATATGATACCAGTATAGTATATATGTATGCTAAATCTGTATACTATATGGGTATAGATTTTCCTGGTTTGTCTATGTTTTTTATCAGCAAAATATGATACTGATATAATATATAGGTATGCTATATAAGTATACTATGTGAGTATAGAAATACGGATTTGAGTGTGTGGTTTTTATCAATAAAACATGATACATAACTGTATTTGTTTATAAACAGGTATACCCTTGAATGCGTGGATGAAAGATGCACTTGGAGACTTAAAACATCAAGTCTGCGAGCATCAAATCTTTTCAAAGTGACAGATTTTAATTCTGTCACAGTTGTTTAAATGATAAGAGATTTTGTTCACAAAATCAAGCTGTCTCAGCTTTTGTTGCAGCTGTGGTACAAGATAAATTTGTTGACCCGAAAATCATATATACACCAACAGATATCCAGAGAGACATCCAAAAAGCAAATGGTATGGACTTAAGCTACATGCAAGCGTGGAGATCAAAAGAAAAAGCAATGCAGTTATTGAGAGGAACACCAAAAGAGTCATACAAAAAAATATCAACATATCTTTATATGTTAGAGTACGCTAACCCAGGATTAGTGACACGACTATACACTGAAGGAGATGAGAGCTTTTTGTATGCATTCATAGCTATATATGCATCGATTAGAGGATGGATGTATTGTAGGCCAACAATTGTAGTTGATGGAAGTTTTTTAAAGTCAACATATAGAGGGACCATACTCACGGCTTCCACACAAGACGCAGAGGGTAAGAAAAAAAGTTGTCTCAGAATCAGTATTGAATAATTGATGTAGTTTACTTTTTTAAAAATACAAATCAGTCACATTCAATTAAATCAGCAAAAAGAATTTTCAAATATCATATGATACCAGTATGGTATACAAGTATGCCAACAAAGTATATAATTATTTTGATATATACCTGCACCTACCTATGCCTATACTATTATATGAAATGATAAATTGACATTGTGTGTTGTAAGTATTATTTTTTCCTTTGGTTTTACAGGACAAATTCAACCCCTTGCATATGCAATTGTTGATTCAGAAAACGATGCTTCGTGGGAGTGGTTCTTCGTGCAGTTTAGAGAAACCTATGGACAAAGAGAGGGAATGTGCATTGTATCAGATAGACATTATGGTATATGGAGAGAAACTTCAATTGTTTATCCAGAAGTCCCTCATTGTGCATGTATGTTCCATCTGTGGAACAACATAAAGACGAACTTCAGGAAGAGCCAAAAATAAATTAAAGAAGTATACTTTGCATTAGCAAGAGCATACACTGTTGAAGAATTCAACAGGCATATGGCTGAGTTAGAAGCTATTGATAGTATAGTGAAAACATACCTGATGAATATTGGATATGATAAATGGTCCCGGGCGTATTCCAAGGCAAATAGAACCATGACCATGACATCGAATATTGCAGAATCACTAAATGCAGCAAACAAGCACGCAAGAGACCTCCCAGTTGTGAATTTTCTTGACGTTATGACAACTTGATTCAGAAATAGAATTACACCAATCAGAAGGATGCCATGGAATCATTTATGAAGATCAGTGTAAAGTATGAAAAATATTGGCAAATAATACCATCTTATCACAGACGATGATGGTATGCATTTTGAGAATCATTAAAACACTACATGTACTGTAGTTTTACTTCTGCACCGTAGATATTTCACTAAACAACTGCATATCGTTATTAAAAAAAATACTATTACTTCATACAACTAATGGATTTTCTTAATTAAAATTATATTAGGTGTTGCCATCAACTCAATTTTTACATTTAGTGATTGATGGACAAACAAGAAATATGGTGCGCCTACATGAAAAAAACTGCACTTGTGGAAGGTTTCAGCTAGACGATATTCCATGTCCACATGCAATGGCAGTTTACAAAAATTCCATATGGATTCATACAAGTATTGCTTGGATTACTACAGTAAATACTACTTGCTGAAAACATATGAGATACCAGTAAACTCTTTGCTTGATGAAACAACGTGACAAATTTCAGAACATGTGTCTTCGCAGGTGGTACTGGCACCAAAGGAAAAATAAAACCAGGAAGACCTAAAAAGAAGAGAGGCATAGGGGGTTGGGAAGGAAATACAGTTACATGCGCACTATGCGGGAGCAAAGGACATAACCAGAGAACGTGCTAAAATATTCCAAAGAGAGATTGATATAATGCTTCAATATTTTTATAGAACTCATATATTGTAGAATCTTTTCATTTGAATTTCAAAGAAATAAAATGCATGTATTCCACTAGACATATATTTGGTATGGTGATTCTTTGCCAGATTACTTTTTGGAAATTTTTTTATATAGCTACTTGTGTTTTCAATAAGAATCTGTTTAATTTTTATTTTAGTATATAAAAGTTGGATGCATTTACATCGAGTTTCTGCAGGGAAAAATGTGCTATAATATAATTTGATACTCAAGTGGTATATCTGTATATCTTATTCGTATATCTGTATACCTTATAGACCCAAGTTATATTTAATTTGGGCCTCTGAACTTACTCCCACTAGTAAGGTATGCGAATGAAAGGAACTAAATAATTCATTAATTAGAGTTCCATATCTTGGTACCCATGAAAAGAGTATCTTCAAATTTATATGCTTGATACGAAGTGGTCGAATGTTGCTTTCGTGTTTGCCCGAATCAAATCTCACCTTCTTCATAGACAACACCGAATTATATTCAACAAGAATTTTCAAACCTAAAAGGAAATTGAATAGTATTTAGTTTAGCAATCGGTTTATCATTTAGCCATGTCCATACCTTCGATTCAGTTGCATTAGTTGCCAAAGAGAAGGTCAAATTTTCACCCAAGTTTTCAGCAAAATTTCTCAACTGAAGCAACCTATTGATTGGATGAACATGCTTTAATACAATCTCAACTTCCATTAGGCTTGAACCAACCACCAGACACGAGCTTAGGACTTTTTCAATATTTATTAGCTTGCATGAACGTAAATTTGGAGTAACAATGATAACATCATTCAAAGTCAACCCACTTAAGTTCAAATTATCCAATTCAGGACTCAAAAGTTTGATTTTTTCAATCTTTTGCATAAACAAAGAAACAAGCATTTAAGACACGGGAATGCGGAGGAGAGCTCTTTAGGAAATCAATGGGAATGAATTCACAATCTATTTTCAGGACCTGTAGCTTATTACAAGCGTGCAAATCAAGTTTCGGTAAGTTCATGAACTTCCTATTAAGTATGCTAAATCACTATACTATACGAGTATAGAATTTTACTGGTTTGTGTGTGTTATTTATCAATAAGACATGATACCTATATAGTATATAAGTATGCTAAATCAATATACTAGTCGAGTATAGAATTTTACTGGTTTGTATGTGTATTTTTTATCAGTAAGACATGCTACCGATATAGTATATAAGTATGCTAAATCAATATACTCTGCGAGTATAGAATTTTACTGGTTTGTGTGTGTGTTTTTTATCAATAAGACACGATACCTATATAGTATATAAGTATGCTAAATCAGTATACTATGTGAGTATAGAATTTTACTGGTTTGTATGTGTGTTTTTTATCAATAAGACATGATACCTATATAGTATATAAGTATGCTAAATCAGTATACTATGTGAGTATAGAATTTTACTAGTTTGTGTGTGTTTTTTTATCAGTAAGACATAATACCGATATAGTATATAAGTATGCTAAATCAATATACTAGGCGAGTATAGAATTTTACTGGTTTGTGCGCGTGTTTTTTATCAGTAAGACATGATACCGATATAGTATATAAGTATGCTAAATCAGTATACTATGCGAGTATAGAATTTTACTGGTTTGTGCGCGTTTTTTTTATCAGTAAGACATGATACCGATATAGTATATAAGTATGCTAAATCAGTATACTATGCGAGTATAGAATTTTACTGGTTTGTGTGTGTGTTTTTTTATCAATAAAGACATGATACATATATAGTATATAAGTATGCTAAATCAATATACTATGTGAGTATAGAATTTTACTGAAGGAGGAAAAACTAGAAGACTGAAGGAGGAAAAACACAGAAACAACAAAGAGAAGTTTCTTGGATTTATTACGCACCAATTACCTAACACGTAAAAATTACAAATAATATTTAATTAACTTAAGAGTATGATTGATTAGATAATATATATAACTACCTATCAAATTATGTTAGTGGCATATGAAAAAGCTTCCCTTTACCCTAACCTTTCATGGACCTTAGAAGCCAGTTGATGGATTTATTGGTCTCGTAAGGTGTTGCAAAGAGGCAACTAATCATCCATGGGCTAGAATTACTCAATAAAGTGGGATTATACATTCTTCATACCCTCTTCTAAAGATCCAAGAAGATAGCTGTAAAGGATGGGAAAATATTTCTCAAAGAGCTGTTCCAAATTTGGAAGATAACTGCAAGGAAGTTCAATGTGTTGAAGTGGATTCTAACGGGAACAATACAAGCTCTGATAAATATTCATCACCTCGAAAGGGAGATCAGGAATCAAGTTCCATTGACATAGACCACAATACAGTTATAGCGACATATTGTACTATTACAATTGTATTCCTGGAACACACTTTAAAATATTAGCATTTTCACAATCTAATAATCACATCTGCAAAGTTTTCATGCTACGATTAACTAAAAATAAAAAGAGACCTATACTACTTCTTGTGCTTCTTTCCACGAGTCCTTTTTCTTGATACTGGAGCCTCAGATTCACTTGATTCGCCATTCAATTTCTTGTTCCTCCCATAGTGCCACAACAATATACCAAACCTAGCTCGAAGACCATCCACATCAAATGTAACGACTCGACCGGTCTTTTTAAGCTCTAGCGCGTCGTTCAGTGGTTTGAAGTCAAGAGCAGCTCTATTTCAGGTATTATTACTCGTGGGCATGTTCGAAGTTGAATTTCGGGAAGTTCGGAGCCAAATTGGAAAGAAAATTCTAATTTCAGAAGCCTTAAGTTGGAGAAATTGACTAAGATTAGAATTTTGAGTAAACGACCTCCGAATTGGGATTTGAAGGTTCCAGCAGGTTTGTATGATGATTTTAGACTTGGTCGTATGTCCGGATCGGGTTTTGGATAACCCGGGAGCGTTTCGGCGTATATTATGGAAGTCAACATTTTTGATGAAATTTCTTAAGTTTGTCTTGAAGTGCATTTCAGTGATATTGATGTCAGTTTGGGATTCCGAGTCTGGGAATAGCTTTGTATGGTGATTCTGGAGTTGGGAGCGCGATCGAAAGTGAATTCGGATGTCCGTAGGTTATTTTGACGTCATTTGGCTAAAGATAGAAATTTGAAGATTTTTGAGAAATCCGACCGGAAGTGAAAATTTTGATATCGAGGTCAGAATGAAATTCCGGAAGTTGGAGCAGGTCTGTAATGTCGAATATGACTTATGTGCAAATTTTGGGGTCACTCGGACGTGATTTGATAGGTTTCGGCATCGAATGTAGAAGTTTGAGATTTCAAGTTCATAAAGTTTGAATTTGAGTGCAATTCATAATTTCGGCGTTGTTTGATGTGATTTGAGGACTCGAGCAAGTCCAGGGGATGTTATGGGACTGAGTCGTGTGATTGGACGGGGTCCCGGGGGCCTCGGGTGTGTTTCGGGGTGGTTTCAGGTCATTTTTGAGTGATTTGCTACTGCTGTTTGCTGGTGCAGCTGGTGTGCAATGCGATCGCGGGCCTAGTTGTGCGATCACTGAGAAGGAATTAGAGGGTCTGGTGCGTTGGTCTATGCGATCACACTTGGAGGTATGAAATCGCATAGAAGAGAATTTTGGGGGCTGGTGCGTTGGTCTATGTGATCACAGGGGTAGTTGTGCGATCACACAGAAGGAAAAGTTGAGGATGCAAACATTGGCCTATGCGATCGCACCTGTAGGCATGCGAACACACAGAAGTGAATTTTGGGGCAGCATGGTTTGGCCTATGCGATCGCGGTGGCCTTTATGCGATCGCATAGAAGGGCAGAGCTGGGCTGACTGTTTTTAAAACGGGAAATATTCATTTCTTCTCCTAATTTCATTTGGTGTGGGCGATTTTGAGGAAATTCAAGAGGGGATTTTCATAAAGCACCACTAGGTAAGTGATTTCTAAGTTAAATATGTGATCTTGCATGGAATTAGACATGGAAATTAGTAGGAAATTGGAATTTTTGGAGGAAAAACCTAGAAATTTGTATTTCGGATTTCTACCACGAATTTGAGCATGAAATTTAGAGTAAATTATATATTTGAGTTAGCAAGACTATGGGTAGGGTATATCTTCGAGAAATTTCAAAATTCGGGCACGTGGGCCCGAAGGCATTTTGGTCAATTCACTGAGTGGAGTTGGGAAATTATATAATTTAAATTGTTGCAAATATTAGAGTATATTTTCATTGGTTTGTCATTATTTGGATAGTTTTGGGGCGTTGTACGTCCATTGGAGTCGTCGGAAGGGCTTGGAAGCCGATTATGGAATTTCGGAGCGAGGTAAGTCTCCTTTCTAACTTTGTGAGGGGGAATTGTCCCCCTAGGTGAACTAATTAAATATGTGCTTCTATATGCGGGGGCTACATACGCACGAGGTGACGGGAGTCCGTGTGTAGCTACTATTATTCCATGTCCGGGTAGTCTAGGACCCACTAGCATGCTTTACTTGTCGTACTTGTGACCTTGTCAATAAAATATTATGGGATGCTGTCAATTATTAATTAAATCTTTAAGATGGCTAGAGTTTACTTTTCTTAATCATCTAGAAAGAGAATCGATTCCTCCGTGGATAATTGTGTTCCTGATAAGGTTATATTATTGAATATTATTAAACTTGGCAAATGAGTTTCAAAACAAAGATTTAAATGCTATTTTTCGTGTTCCTTTAAGAAGAATTTTACCACTTTCCTGAGTAACTGCTTTCTTGATAAAAATGTGGACTTATTGTGTGAATATGTGTATCTATGGGTGCCTGAGTCACATGTATGATTCGCAAGCAGGATAACCCTGTATTTATGTATAACCGCGTCACATGATCGATTCACGAGCGGGACAGGTAGATGCATCTATGGTTCGAGCCGTTCGACCCTCGGCAGTGCACAATTTATTATTGTTGGTCCGCGCTGTTCGACCCTCGGCACTTTGTTTGCGCATGATAACTGATGCGTATTTTCTGTGATTTATACATGTTTATCGGCCTAAGGAAGTTTTTAATGGCCAGTTAAGAAGAAGAAGAATTGATGTGTAAAATGTGAAATAAGTCTGATGTTTCTTATCCCTGATTATTATTTAAACTGTCAACTGAAATGACGAAGATTTAAAGTGTTAAATGTTGAAGGAGTTGATATTATTTATTCCTGGTTTACATAAATTACCTATGACATTCATGCTTAGTGTCTCACTTGATTATACTAAATTGACTTCTAGAAAGTGTCTAATTCGACCTCTCGTCACTACCTCTCTGAGGTTAGGCGGGATACTTACTGAGTACACGTTGTTTTCGTACTCATGCTACACTTGTTGTGTATTTTTATTGCACAGGTACTTTCATAGCGATGTAGTTGGTTTGGAGACTTAGGCGAGCTGCATCATCCGGAGGTGATCCGCAGTTGACAGAGTCTCCCTCGTATTGTATTCATTTTATTTTAATTTCCTTGTCCAATTGTATTTCGGACAAGCTTTGTAGTAATTGTAAAATTTTTAGAAATTGCTCATGTACTTGTGTCACCAGGTTCTGGGATGTGTTTGGGATGTATTTTATAAAAATGGAATATTAAACTGTCATAGTTACTTAGCGGATTTTATTCATTTATTATGTAATAAAGTGAAAGGTAATGATTTCAAAAATGCTAAAATAGGAAATTTAACTTAACCATTTAATGATTGGCTTGCCTGACAATGGTGTTCGAAGCCATTACGACTTTATGGATTTTGGGCCGTGACATCAAAATTGTCAACAAGGATTGTAATACCTTCAATAATGTACTCAGCAAAGGCTGCAACATATACTCCACAATCTCTGAAATAAAACAAATGAATAGAATATAAAAATCGATTAGTAGTGAAAGATGTTAATATGAATGAGGAAAACAAAGTAAAAAAAGTAACTATTCTTATAAATTTTGCTGTGTTGGCATATCTGTAATCAGTTTAATCTCAAAAGGATCAGTTAAGTCCTTTCCCAAGTGCATACCATTTTGTACTACAATGTCACTCCTTTGGTTATAAAATTCAATGCTAACTAGAAATAGGGGGATCAACACAACATATGCCTCTGCCACCTTTTGAATAGTTTTTTTGTGCTTTCGACTACGTAGCGAGTCATATACATAAAAGCATCTCTTATGGAATGATACACACCCTAATATCCAATGCCACTCTTCTGCCAAATTAATTGGAAAGAGGACGTGATCAACCTGGTGCCATGGAGTGTTGCAATACATCCTAAATATTTTCATGTACTCAATGACATCGTCTGATCTATCAATCAACTGATCTTGTCTCCTGCCTTTTACAAACTCTACGAAAACCCTTTGAATGATATTATTAAAAAGCGTATCTGTGGTTGTGACTTTGATTGGCATATTAATTCCATAATTCACCTTCTTCATAAGATAGTAGAATATAATATTCAAGTGCTGCAAAAAAGAGAGCAAAAAAACATGACTAACATTAATAATATGCATGAACTAATACAACAACAAAAATAAAAAGCAGTACGCATACCGAACTAGACTGAGGCATACCAAAATAGTTTAATGTATGGAAAAATGTCTTATCATCAATCTGCTCAACTTTAAAGTCAAAATAAGGGTCCAACTTTTGATTACCAGGTAAATACACTTCCCTATATCGTACAAAAGAAGATATGGAAAAGAAAAATATCAACAAAAATTAAGAAAACATGATAATAAAAGTACATAGAAACGAATACTCACTCTCCCAATTGCATGTTTGATTCAACAAAGTTTGAGAAAGCAATCGTAAGCTTATAATCAACAGGCACTGAAATGTCATTCACAAATGGAAATATTCCTTTGATAACCTTTGAGGATCCCCCAACTGCACGAACACCAGATTGCCCGTCATTACTATATGGCGACTGTTTTACAGTTGCAGGGCGCCTTCTCCGTGTGAAAATTGCTGGAGTTTTTCAACAGCTGCTTGTGTTCGGACAACATGTCTTGATACCGACTGATCTATTTTATACTTATTAACATCACGAGTTGATAGTTCATTTCCGGGTTGATTTACATTACGTCTCCTTCCTTGTGTAATAGCAGCAATTAGATCAAGTTGAGAAGCAGTATATTCAAAATCAGAATCCAAGTCAAGATCACCCCGGTGTTGACATGGAGCTTAAATTAGAAAAAGCTAGTGAATAAACAAATATACAAAGTTAAGAAATTTAAAAAAAGAATGAAAAGTAATATATAGAAGATATTACCAGAAGGCAAATTCACAATATTGCTGCCAACATCCACTTGACCAACACCATCATTCCGAAATGTTGAACACACAAAATCATTATCAGCATCACTATTCAAATAAAAAAACTAACAAAAATCCTCATTAAATACTAACTTCAGAATTAGTAACATCAACAATCATACCCTGTGGAGCAGTATTAGACTCAATAACAACATCTGCTCGTGTCTGTGTAGGAATTCCTGATGGCAACGGAGCAAGTCCAAACTTTCTAACATCATGAGATGTGTGCTTAAGTTTAGCTTGTTGTGTAATGGTGGTGATTTGATCAATTGTAGATGCACAATTCAAAGTTAGAATCCAAACCAAGATCATGCTCATTTACGAAGGGGTCTGAAAAAAAGTTAAAAAAGGTTAGTGTACGCACAAATACATAAAGTTATATAAATAAAAAAAGAATAAAAGAATCCCAAATCTGCACAATGACACATAATAAATCTCTCAATTTTAAGAAACCAATAAAAAGGTAAGCAAAAGAAAAAGGACTCTAAGCCTTTTGTTTTGAGTAGCTAGAAAGAAAGATTGCAGAAAAAAGATTTTATTTTTAAAGTATCCAAAAAACTCAATCACTCATATATGAACCATGCAAGCTTGACAAGATTGGAACAACAACCCACATGTATATATGTTCCAACAAAATTCACTCACTTTTTACCACTACTATATCTTACTTTAAAATACAACAACAACAACAACAACCCAGTATAATTTTACATGTTGAGTCTGGAGAGGGTAGTGTGTACGCAGACCTTACCCCTATCCTAGAGTAGAGAGGTTGTTTCTAATAGACCCTCGACATCCTTCCCTCCAAGAACTCTCCACCTTGCTCTTGGGGTGACTCGAACTCACAACCTCTTGATTAGAAGTGGATGGTGCTTACCATCAGAGCAACCCACCTCATATCTTACTGTAAAATAAAAAAGAAAATGCAAATGAAATGAAACCTTAACACAGTGTTTTGTTTTGACACTCTAAGAAAGAAATAACAGACCCCACTTTCAGAGGTTATACGAAGGGAAAAAAAACTACCAACTTTATGAAGATGGTATTTTGTTGATGCAGTCTAATGCCAAAATTAAAGCAAAAATGTAAAGATAAAAATCAATAACAAAAAAATATACAACATTTTACCAGAATGTAAATCATCATTAACTACGCCATGCCTTGTTGTGATGTTCTTCACATTGACACTACTGTCACGTCCATCTTGACCAACACCACGAAAACCAGACACTAAACATGTAAAAGTATAATCAATGGTACTATTTTCAAAAACCAACAACAAAAAAATAAAATAAAATTTTTGATTTTAATACTAGAAGGCGCTTTGGGCGTTCTATCTCCAAGAACTACAAAATCATTTCCACCGTCGCCCCTTTCAAACTGGTCATGATCATTATGCATCTCACCAAAGTAAGGATCATTATGATGTTTCTTATGCTGAAATTGATAATAGAAAGTATCCTATAAGCATATATTGCATCTTTGAACAATATACTATAGCATTATATTATATGAAATCAATAGCATTATATTATATGAGATCAATACCGTTGAATTTTCCTCTGGTTTCATTGACTGCCTACCAATAGCTGCAAGCACCTCCTCAAACTTGGTCTCAACAAAAAGCTTCAAAACTTGTAACTCCTTCATTACCTCAGCATTGGTTGGTTCAGAATCACTTCCAGCACTTTGATGCATACTTTGGGTCTTTGGCAATTGAGTGCCAAAAACAGGAAAGCTATCAGGTTGACTGTCAGTCCAATCAAATTCGATTTCAAATTTTAGACCACACACATCAAATAGTTGCTTCTCAGCATCAGTTGGGATGATGTTCTTTAGCTGTAGTTATTAAGCACACTAGTTAGAAATAAAAATGATAATCAAACATGGAAAGATAAAAGATCCCCATTACCAAATGATACCAATATGGTATGCATGTATACCAACAGAGTATATCATTAACTTGGGATATTGCTATAACTACATGTGGTTAAAATACTGTACCAAAACATTAAAGATACAATAAGAGTATGAGAAAATTAAAAGTACAAGTAGCGATAAAAGAATAAGTAACAGAATAAGTAACAATGACTAAAACTACTATACCAAAAATATTAAGAGAGGCAATAAAAATATGAGAAAATTACCTGCTCGCGTTGCAAGCTAAACATTCGCAAAGCAACTCGCTCACTACCCAATTCAAAATTCGTGGAAGTTTTTTTCCAATATGATCAACAAAGTGACCATCCAAACTTGGGCAGCATTCATACAACCAAATTTTTAAAGCTAACGGGAAGCCACCGAGTCGATAAAAAGAAGGCTTCTCTTGAAACTTGTTGGAACATGAGTCAATTGTAGCCTTATAAACATCTATACCCCAGGGATAATTATTAAAATCACCGCACTCAACCAAGTCAATGTAAGACCTTGAAATAACCTTTGTTTTGAGTTGAGAAAGTAAGAAGGTGTTAACAAAATAAAGAAATACTATCTTCAATGCATCATCATCTGTTTTCAATTTCTTCTTAGTAAAACAATCTACTAGTTGGGCCAATGTCACAGATGCAGTCCTAAAATATTTTGAAATCAACCTATTCTCTTCTACGCTCTATATACTTGTATCACCCTTACATTTCAGCCCAGTAACGAGTGCAAATTACCAAACCAAAGCGCAACCTAGAATCATTCACTACAAAACGCATCTCATTTTTCACCTCCTGATGTACTTCTCTAATAAGTATATGGTGCATAACCCGAATCTGCACAATAACTGGTGGCATATCCAAAAAATGGTTTTTTAAACATTCCAAGTTGTTTTTTTTGATAAATTCTCTTTCAACTGACGAATAACATAATAGTTGGTATCCCAATCAACCTTTGGTTTATAATCTACGTCCATAGGCACAAGAAAAATCCCAACACTGCATAACACATGTTCATATAAAATAATTTCAGAAATAGAATTCACTTAAAAATGCATCTAAAACAACCAAAAATGTTACAACTACCATACAATACCAACACAACATATTACTATACCAACAGGGTATACAGTTCTACTGGCTAATTCCTGGCAATTATAAATGACTATACTGCTATTACATAACCGATAGGCATAAAGAGAAAAATCAAAAGAAGGTATTCAGATATAAAGTGTTCTCAAGGTATGTAGGAAATGCTGTAGATTTTCTCAGTAAAGACAAAGCAGCATATATAAAGAATCCTGAAAGATGAGGAATCAAGATTCCACTGTCCACCTTAATAATAGTATACATATCATTTCATTTGTCATTATTGTATAGTGAATTTGATTATAATATTGTAACACATTTTGTTTAAAGTTTGGTATAGGCAGCTAATACTTGTAATCCATATTCACAAGACTCATAAGAAAGGCTAATTAAAAACCATTTGAGGGGATTAAATTATTCAATGATGCACTTAAAACCAATTTAATAGTATGTATTAGTGGCACGGCCAGCAAGTGCTCACATTCCCTTTAAGATAGAATCAAACATAACATATCAAATGAAACATGTTATATACTGTACAGTTTTGAGGATATAAGAATCACTAACTGATGGCTATGGGAATTGATCAAGAAAGTATCCCTTATGATCTCACAGTTGTACTCTCTTCAACAGAAAAAGACTTTCTAATATGTATAAATGGTGAACAGGTGAGGGAGAGGACAGTGAAAATAAGATTTTATAGTGAAACATATACTTTACTGTGTGACGTTGGTTCACCGTTTGTATCCAGAAGTAGATCCTCAACTCAACCCAGACCATGTTCCTCACATGCTCAAGAAATGTCCTGACCCAGTCCCAGACCCAAAGGCAGTGCAATATGTGAGAAATGATAGAGGCACACCCATGAAGCTAGACAACAACTACTACAGAAATATATTGGAGAACAAAGGCTTGATGTTAGTTGACCACCAACTAGGAATGGACAAGAGGACTAAGCCCTATGTAAAAAAAATGGTAAAGAGCCAAGATTATTTCTTTAAGGAATTTTCAAGAGCCATCACTATTCTTACTGAGAACAATCCTCTTACTGGAACAAAGGGTGAGATCAGAAAGGAGTGTAATCTTGCCAACAAGTTCCACTAGAGACTTGCCTTTATTAGCTATATGGTTGTAATCATTATCATTTTCCCCCTTATTTTGTATAGGTGAGGGAGAGGACAATGAAATGATAGGAATAAGATGGTTTTCTCTCGGTGAGAGTCTGTTTTAGTGCAAGGTAGTAGTGGCATGAAATTGGTGGTGACCATGTTCATTACATTTCATGTTCTGTTTGTAAAATTCACTATTTTAGATATACTTTTAATTAAGTTATGGTGAAGGAGGTTTGATGATTTATAAAGAAAGAAAGATGATTATGAATAAGGACTATATAAAAGTCAGTGTGCCAGAATCTTCTCCACAAATTAGTATTGGCAAAGTACATCGATGTATACACTATTGACAAAGTGCATCAGAGACTCTAATTTATTGCCTTTTTTTAGACTGACTAATCAAAACTAGTAATATCAAAAACTATGTAGCAACTCATATATACAATCTTATTCTCAAACTTAGGCTTATTGCCAACCAACCATCCATGTATTAAAATTAATTCAAATGAACCATATATGACAACAAAACTCGAATCATTTTACAACTTAACTCATATGCATGCTTTTACTAAGAAAACTATGTGATTGAAAACTGAAGGATTTCATGTAAAAATTAGTTCAGAAGAACCAATCTCATTCTCTATGCTAACTGTCTAATCTTTAAATTAAGATGTAAAAATTGAACTGCTTTTAAGCTCAAATTAATTTTCAATTGCAAAGCTTTTAGATCAATAGGACTTAAAATGATTCTTATAAATCATGTTATTTATAGAATGGAAATTCAAATGTTTCAGCAACAAATTCAAACAATTAAACAGCTGTCTGACACATGAATCCATTGATAATGTAGCATCAAACGGACAATAGAATTGCAGACAGTAGACAGTAGCAATTCTACTGACGCAGATAGTAGCATATGCGTGCACCTTCAACGAATCAACGGAATTGCAGATAAGTTTTTCGGTTAACCGAATAACTGAGGAACCAAAATCGTAAACCGCACCAAACACCAAAATTTAAAAATAACACAACTGACTATAAATATACTATAATACAAAATCATACTGTCATGACCCAAAATCCCTAAGGTCGTGATGGCGCCGGACACAAGGTCAGGAAAGCCCAAACATTAATTAATTGAAATAACCTTCCAGTTTTAACATTTTCGAAATCGTTACTTTTTCTTGCATCTCATAATCAAATAAATAAATTTTAGTAAACTTAAATGCGAAAGCACATCAATTCAGTTTAATGAAATAAATCCCAACACGTTCCTAGAACCCGGTGTCACAAGTACATGAGCAATTTCTAAGAAGTTATACAATCACTTCAAGACTGTCCGAAATACAATTGGACTAGGAAATTTAAAAAAAATTAATAAATACAGTATGAAGGTGACTCTGTCAACTGCGGATCGCCTCGGAAGATGCAACTCGCCTAAGTCTCCGAATCCTCCACATTTCCATGAACGTACCTCTGCAATAAAATGCACAGCAAGTGCAGCATGAGTACAAAAACAACGTGTACTCAGTAAGTCGCCCGCCTAAACTCAGAGAGGTAGTGACGAGGGGGCAAATTAGACTCTTACTAAGGTCTGACAATACAACATGTGACAGAGTATGATGAAATACAATAGACATGAAAGACAGTGAGCAACAAGTGCATAGCAAATAACGAAATCTAGATAATAACTGAAAAGGGACAACAAAGTACTAAAATCTCCTCTTAACCAATACCTGACACTCCAGTTATAAGTGACTCAGAACTCAAGTGATCATATGCATACCAGGACAAGACGACCGGCCGGAGTCATAAGGGTGGTCATAGGGACTGAGGTCATAAGCTAACCCACGATCGCGCATCATACCTGCGACTCGTGTGCTGACTCGAAAATAATAAGCTGACCCACGGCGCGCATCATACCTGTGACTCGTGTGCTGACTCGATATACTAAACATAAAGCTCCCCACGATCACGAATCATACCTGCAACTCGTGTGCTGACTCATATATATGATATTAACATAAAGCTCCCCTCGATCGCGAATCATGCCTGCGACTCGAGTGCTGGCACATTTCCACACATTTAAATCCACTTTTTATTTAGAAAAATAGTTTTCTCAGGGAAATAGTAAAATCCGTATTAAAAGAAGCATGGAACATAGGTTTCGAAATCATTTGTTTTTGAAACTCATTTGTCAAATTTAATGGTATTCCTCGATGCAACCTAATCCAGGTACACATATATTTACAGCGGAGACAAATTCTCTTTAGAAGGATAACAATATGAACTCCAGCTTTCTTTTAAACATTTAATTATGTTTTCGGTCATATTAACAGTTTAATGATATAGGCAGGGTTACAGGTATACACATAAAGCATGCTAGTGGGTCCTAGACTACCCGGACATAAGCATATTAGTAGCTACACACGGACTCCGGTCACATCGTGCGTACGTAGCCCCTGAAGATAATAACATATACTGAATTAATTCACCTAGGGGGACGATTCCCCCTCACGAAATTAGAAAGGAGACTTACCTCGCTCCGAAATTCCAACACCGACTTTCAATCCCTTCTGATGACCCCAACGGATGCACCACACTCCGAAACTACCACATAAATGACAAAGCAATGAAAATTTATCCTAATACTCACAACAAATTCAGATTATATACTTTCCCAACCTCGCTCAATGAAATGACCAAAATGCCCTCAGGCTCACGTGCCCGAAATCCGAAATTTCTCGAAGGTACGCTCTACCCATAGCCTTACTAACTCAAATATATAATTTAATCAAATATGCATGCTCAATTCGTGGCTAAAGTCCAAATTCCCAAAATTCTAGGTTTCTTTCAAACTTTCCCAATTTTTCACCAATTTCACATCAAAACCATGTAATAACTTTGTATTAATCTTAGAAATGAGTAGAATCCTCTTACCTCTGAAGCTTGATGAAATCCCCCTTGAAAAGATCTCCAAATTCGTCCATAGCTTTTGAAAAATGAAAGGGAATTGCCAAAAATCCCGTTTTAAACAACACTGCCCAGATCTTTCCTCTCCGCGATCGCGGGAATGCCTTCGCGATCGTGTAGGCCAACCAGCAGCCCTCCAAATTCCTTCACCGCGATTGCAGCTCCCCACATGCGATCGCACAAGCCTGCCCATCCCTTCACCGCGATCACACACCAGCACCCGCGATCGCGTAGGCCAAAATCTTCGCGTCTCAATTTCTTCTCCGCGATCGCGCAGCTAAAGCTGCGATCGCATAGAACACCAGCGGCACCAGAAACCAGCAACAACAAATCACTCTGAAATGACCAGAAACCTCCCCGAAACACACCCGAGACCCCCGGGACCACGTCGAAACACACGACTCAGTCCCATAACATGACACGGACTTGCTCAAGCCCTCAAATCACATCAAACAACACTAAAATCACGAATCGCACTCAAATCCAATTCTTTAAGAACTTAGAATTTCAAACTTCTACATTCGATGCCGAAACCTATCAAATCACATCCGATTGACCTAAATTTTGCGCACAAGTCTTATTCAACATTACGGACCTTCTCCAACTTCCGGAATCGCATTCGGACCTCGATATCAAAACTTCCACTTCCGGCCGGATTTCCAAAAAAAAAAACCCTTCAAATTTCTATCTTTAGCCAAATGACTTCAAACTGACCTCCGGACATCCGAATTCACTTCTGATCGCGCTCCCAACTCCAGAACCATATGGAGCTCTTCCCGGACTCAGAATCCCAAACGGACATCAACCTCACCGATATGCACTTCAATCCCAAATTCATGAAATCCTTTTAAAATTCTAACTTCCTTAATATACGCCGAAATGCTCCCAGGTTATCCAACACCCGATCCGGACACACACCCAAATCCGAAATCATCATACGAACCTGCTAGAACCATCAAATCCTGATTCGGAGATCGTTTATTCAAAATTCCTATCTTAGTTGATTTCACCAACTCAAGGCTTCCGAAATGAGAATTTTCTTTCCAAATCAACTCTAAACTTCCTGAAATTCAATTTCGACCACGCCCACAGGTCATAATACCTGAAACGAAGCTGCCTACGACCTCAAACCGCTGAACGATGCACTAGAGCTCGAAACAACCGATCGGGTCGTTACACATACCAGGAAATCAAAAAAATAACAATGTACTATACATTCAAACGCACAGATACATACTAATTTTTAAAAATTACCTTCTTGGGTGCGGCACCATTTGTTTCTTATTTAATGGAGAATCATCGCTACAATCAACATCTACTGGTTTAGTTTCTGTTTCAGGCACGGATTCACATCGGCTTCCCATCTAACTCAGAATCCTCAACAACTTTACCTTTTCCCTTATCATTCACATCAACACCTACTTTGACTGATTCGGAATTTGTGTTGGGTAATGACTGGTAGGGAGTTCCATCTCCTGACGAAGCATCAATATTGTTGCCTTTTCACCCACTAATTCTATAATTTCAGTTGTTTTTTGAACACGATTACTGCTAGGGTTAGGACTAAACACAGACGGAGAATCAGAAAATAATGAAAAACTGGGACCGGACATTATAGAGGCAACGGATTCAGCAGCTACTTGGGTTGAAGAATGGTGTTGTTCACGGTGCCACCATCTACGGGCACAATGCTTCTTCCCCATAGTGAAAACAACAACACAGAGTCATTGATTCACAAAAATACAAAGAAAAACACAAATATCGTATGATTTTGAAAACCCACTTTCACTATCATTTGATTTTGAAAATCCGTACTGTCACAAGAAAAAATTTCACCCAAAAATTACTATTAGACGAAGAGATAGAACGGAATCTGAAGTTTAATTTTAAAATTGGAATCTGGATGCAACATTGGTTCTCATGGTTTGAGTATGGAGATTTGTAAACTGAATTGCATGCAGTGTAAATGAGGCAGACGGACTGAAGCGTTAAAGTGATGGGAATAAGCTAGTAAATGGGCCGGGTAAATAATTTGGGCCGGATGGGTAGGAGAGGTAATTAGTTTGGGCCTGGGCATTAAAAAATAATTAGTTTGGGTTTAATGGGTATTAAGTGAGATTTTCTCTAAATAAATACCCTTTTAAAAAATTATTTTCTATAGCTATATTTATTTTTTATAGCAAAATATCTATTTATGGCCACTTCCTACCTTTAAGTCATTAAATACGATGTATATTATTTTTCTCTCTCCCTCTCTCTTCCTCCTTTCTCTTTCCTCTTTCTTCTCTTTTCCCTCGGTTTTTTCCTCCCCTACTTTTAGAAACCCTAGCAGGGGCTGTGTTCCGCCAACGACAGATCCGGCCGGCGACCTTATCCCCCTTCCTTATTGTGTCACCCCCAACCCCCTCTTCCGGCCGGTGATACCTTTTTCTTTTTCTGAAGTGATGATTACATTAGAAAACCATTTGGTTTCCAAATGCGATGACCTAAATTGGTTGAAGTTGAAAAACTCTAAGATCCAACATCTTTCACGCCATTTTGAATGGAAAATAGAGAAGTGATTTTTTGCTTAACTACTCATTATTAAAAATTCACGGTCCAACTAATTCAATTTCATTCTACGAGATTATAAGAAGAAGATTTCGACAAGGTGAAGGAATGCGAAAATAAAACGGCAAAAGAAAAAAAAAGAAGTAGTTGCTTTGCCTTGAAGAGTCTGTTACCTTTTTTTCATTGTATTTCAATGTCTCTCGCTGTATTCCATGTATTTTATTGTATTCACTGTCTTTTTTTTCATTGTATTTCAATGTATCTAGCTGTATTCCATGTATTTCATTGTATTCACTGTCTCGCTGTATTTCATGAATGTATTCATATGTTTTTTTTAATTAATATAATTAATGTATTCAGATGTATATATGTATTCAAATGTATCTGCAATATGTATTCATATATTTTTGCATTATAGATGATCTGCTATACTTCATGTATTCAATGTATTTTTATGTACTTAACTGTATTCAATGTAATTATATAATTTCAATATATAAATCTATTTGTAGAGATACCAATAAAAAATATTTTAGTAAAGATACCACTAAAAAAATAAAGGATGGATTGAATCTCTGCTGATTGCTCTATTTTTGGGGTGTCTTTCGCTTGAGAATCTTTTCTATAACTAGAAATACAAATTTTGTATGTTATAATTAAGTTTGTTGAGTTATATTGGGAGTCTATCGCGTTAATTGATTCACTTACCGTTCTTAAACAGTTGAAGACCTTTTTTTCGCAAATTTCATTACTGTATTCACAAATACAACTATTTTTTAATTAATCCAATCACCTAGGTTTTCACATCCTGTGGTGTTGGGGGGTTTGGCAAGACCCCTACCATGTCTATATCAACCAAAAAAAGTACATAGGAGGGGGACATGGACCTGACCTCCTTACCTTGAGGGGTATGAGGGGTTACAAGTATTTACATCCCACTCATGTTCAATTAACAAAATAATCAACTTACAAAGAAATTAGCGTTGTCGTACCTTTTTCTAAAGCTAGGCAATTTCCATCTATCTAGTTGGAAAGGACCCTTTACATTTTCTGGGAGGTGTTGGAAATTGTAGAAGAAGCAACTTTCGCCCGAAATAGTAGCGCTTTTGGCAAGCCTGTCGGCTACTTGATTTGCTTCCCCGTAGCAGTGAACAATGTGAACCTCTGCTTGGGTAAGAATCTGTCTGATATCTTCGACGAGCTTCTTAGGTTTGAGATTGCTTTTGTTGCCTTGTGTCAACATGTTGGCAATTATCTGTGAGTCCATCTCCAATTCAATATTTTTGTATCCTTGACTGACAGTGTCACGACCCCAGTTCGCCCTCCGTAAACATGTCGTGATGGCACCTAGTCCCTATAACTAGGTAAGCCTAACAATGCGGAAAAATAACACAACTTGCGGAATAATTAATTAAAACTGAACAACTAAAGAAAGACTGTATACATAAATGCCGCTTGGCATATACAACCCCCAAAAAAATATGCGGAAGTCTATAATATCACCCCAAAACCCGGAAACTCACGGGAAAACACAAGCTAACAGAAATATACTACACTGCTCTAACTCCAGAATGTCTAAACAACTGAAAGGAAAGAAAAGCTTTCCACTAAAGCTGGAATAAGATAGAGACTCCTGGTCTATGGACGCGGCAGATGTACCTCGAAGTCTTTGCTAGATCTCTCAACCTCGGGGATAGTGCGCCTGGGTAGAGGTACCTGGATCTGCACATGAAAAACATGCGCAGAAGGGGCATGAGTACACCAAAGCGGTACTCAGTAAGTGCCAAGCCTAACCTTGGTCGGGTAGTGACGAGGAAGGTCAGGGCCCTACTGAGGTTAAACAATATAATAGGAATTTACAGTATGAAAACAGACAGTAATAATGAGTACAACAGTGAAATAAGATAGGTCAAGCAAAGCAACAACAAAAACACAAGAACAGAGTAAACACGGAATATGTACAGCTCAATAGTAATGATAACAATGAGGATCTCCCAGGATACCGTCCTGTAGTCCTTTTCTCAACTATCCAGTGGATCTCCCGGGATACCGTCCCGTAGTCCATCATATGAATATCTGAAGGATCTCCCAGGATACCGTCCCGTAGTCCCAATGTAAATATGCAGGGGGATCTCCCGGGATACCATCCCGTAGTCCCAAAGTAAATATGGAGGGTGATCTCCCGGGATACCGTCCCGTAGTCCCAAAGTAAATATGCAGGGGGATATCCCGGGATACCATCCCGTAGTCCCAAAGTAAATATGGAGGGTGATCTCCCGGGATACCGTCCCGTAGTCCCAAAGTAAATATGCAGGGGGATATCCCGGGATACCATCCCGTAGTCCCAAAGTAAATATGGAGGGTGATCTCCCGGGATACCGTCCCGTAGTCCCAAAGTAAATATGCAGGGGGATATCCCGGGATACCATCCCGTAGTCCCAAAGTAAATATGGAGGGTGATCTCCCGGGATACCGTCCCGTAGTCCCAAAGTAAATATGCAGGGGATCTCTCGGGATACCGTCCCGTAGTCCCAAAGTAAATATGCAGGGGGATCTCCAGGGATACCATCCCGTAGTCCCAAAGTAAATATGCAGAGGGATCTCCTGGGATACCGTCCCGTAGTCCCAAAGTAAATATGCAGCCACAACAAGAACATATTCAGAAATAGAGTGCAAAAATACAAGGCAACAAGTAGTTCTAGCCTAACATGCTTCACGTAGTACAATTAAAGCAACTTAAGCGATTAGGAAATTTAGGGCAACTAGGCGTGCTTTTCTAAGCTAACATAGACTATAATTGCAAATAGAATAAAACAGGTAAAAAAGAAACTCAGTCTAAATATTTAAAGTAAAACCGGATTTTCAAAAATTAGCACAAGTACGTGCTCGTCACCTCACGTACAATGCATTCAATTACCAAATATCACATCCTAAGGGGAAAGGTCCCCCACACAAGGTTAGACAAGCCACTTACCTCGAGCCAGTTCAAAAATCAACTCGAAACCACACGTTTGCCACAGGTATCCGACTCCAAATGGCCCAATCTATTTAAATAAATTTCATATCATAAATAAGATCTCAAGCAACTAATTCTACTATTTAATTCAAAGTTACGGCGCGAAATTAGGTAAAATGACCAAAACGCCCCTCAGACCAGCATCTCGGATTCGGATAAATTTTACATTTTCAGGACCCACGTATTCTCACGAGTCAAGACATATAAAAATCTCTCTAATCGGAGGTCAATCATCCACTCAATCCCCAATTTTGGAAAAACCTAAGTTCTACCCAAATCACCCAATTTCACCCATGGAAATCTTTGATTTTAAGTTGAAAACATGTTAAATTATGTTAATGATTGAAAGAATTGAGTAAAAACCAACTTACAAAAGATTTGGAAGGAGTCTTGTTCTTGGAAAAATCGCCTAAGGGTGTTTGAGTTTGAGAAAATATGAAAATGGAGTCAAAAATTCGGTTTAAGTGCATTGCAGGCCACTGGTTGGCATGGGAATTGCGAACTGGGGTTCGCAATTGTGAACCCTTCATAAATTCCCTGCTTTCGCATTTGCGATCCATATGTCGCATTTTCGACCTCAGGCAGAAGAGGGAAGTTCGCATTTGCGATGGCAGGTGTCGCATTTGCGAACCTCTTGGTCGCATTTGCGATCAGGCTTACCCTGACCCACCTTCGCATTTGCGATTTCGCATTTGCGATTTCGCATTTGCGATGCTGGCTTTGCAAATGCGAAGCCTGCAGATTAGTTACACCAGCAATTTCCAAGTCCAAAAATGAAATCCGTGGCCTATCCAAAACTCACCCGAGCCCTCGGGGCTCCAAACCAAATATACACACTACCTCAAAAACATCCAATGAACTTATCCGTGCGATCAAATCACCAAAATAACATCATATTCATCGAATTATGCCTCAAAATCCATGAATTTTATCAAATTTCATAAAACATCAAATTTTCCATTTTAAGTCCGAAACACGTCAAACGAGATCCGTTTTCAACCAAACTTTACAAAAAGGACTTAAACCATATATAAGACCTGTACCGGGCACCGGAACCAAAATACGGGCCCGATACCATCGCTTTCTAATCAGATTTCATTTTCAATTTCCTTAAATATTTTCAGAAAACAATTTTACTCAAAAATTCATTTCTCGGGCTTGGGACCTCGGAATTCGATTCCGGGCATATGCCCAAGTCCCATATTTTCCTACGGAGGGGACCCTCAAATCACGGGTCCGGGTCCGTTTATCGAAAATGTTGACCGAAGTCAAATTTATTCATTTTAATATCAAAACTTAGCATTTTTCACAAAATTTCATATTTAAGCTTTCCGACTACGTGCCCAAACTATGCACGAAAATCGAGGCAACCCTAAATGAGGTTTCCAAGGCCTCGAAAGCACGAATGGGTAAGAAAACAGGTGATGACCCTTTGGGTTGTCACATTCTCCACCTCTAAAACAACCGTTCGTCCTCGAACAGACAGAAGAAGGAAGTACCTGAGTCGGGGAATAGATGAGGGTAACAGCTGCGCATATCGGACTCGGACTCCCAAGTCGATTCCTCAGGGGGCTGACCTCTCCACTGAACACGAACATAAGGGAAACTCTTGGATCTCAACTGACGAACCTGCCGGTCTAGAATAGCTACCGGCTCCTCCTAGTAAGCTAAGTCCTTGTCCAACTGGACTGAACTGAAATCCAACACGTGCGACGGGTCACCGTGATACCT